>CM064519.1:36826929-36864429 GCA_032716605.1 Paralithodes platypus
CCCAGCTTTGAAACGATATGGAGGAGCTAGTACCCTTTTTTATTCTTAGACGTCTTTTCTACTGTATATAAATTGTATACGGAAAAAACAAATACACGCATCATCAACTTCCCTGTCTGAAACAAATTTAATAAAGTATAGGGGACGCTGCAATCTTCTTTTTGTTCGTTCTTTTAGTTTATATTCATTGAATATGACAACTACATTCGCTTTGTAATGATAGTTTCAATTACTTATAGTTATATATTAACCTGTGAAACTCTATATTCATTACCGTATTTTGTTGATGTATTTATGCATAATTATGCTTACGTAGTTTGTATACACACTCACTCAACGATTCATTAACTGATTTATTTTGTCAATGGTTAGTTTAGTATTTATGCAATTATATGTGTCATATATACATATATTTTATCAAGGCATTTACAGAATACAACATAATATTATACTGCAAATAATTTTCCTACTCAAGCTGAGTAGCCGGGTCCTACATCATTTATATACTGTATCTATTGATATTTTCCTAGTAAAAGAAAAAACAAGTCTTCAGCATACGTGAACAAGTGCTTCATATTCAAGCGTTTTTATAAGAATGTGTTAATGTTTATACCTTGAAAGAAAACATGCAGACTAGTTGAAATTGTGAAGTCGGGACACGATTATTGAACATGACTCTACAATAGCTTAACCCCGATCTTCCCCGTACACCAGCCTCCACATAAAAGTACACTTGCATTTATATCATCACATATCCACTCCCTTTTGTCTCTTTCGATATGCAAAAAGTTAAAGTTCCTTTGTACCCACAGGATATCTACAGTAAAACATTTATTGTTCCTGTGATTTTACGTTTTTTTTTTTTTTTTTTTTGCCTTGTCCATAGATAGCCTGACATCTTCCTCCTTGAACAGAGCATGTTGCTAGTGGTGGCCCTTCTTTCAAGCTTACTTTTTTCACATTAGTAATAACAATGAGGAATTTGCAATAAGGCAGTTGGACAATTTATAGGAATTACGTATTATTGTATTATATATTAAAAGAAGAAATTTAAATATATGTAACTGAATATGTATTATATAATGTAATAAGAAACATATAATTGATAATTCAGTATGTGTTGAAAAAACTAACCCCAAAATAACATGAGTGAGATATCGGTCCACTATATTAGCATGCAAAGTGTAGGACACAATAATGTACAGTAACTCGTAAATAATATTCGAGGTCCTCTTATGTTTTTCAGTATGCAAATACAGCCATCTGAATGGAATTTGTTATCCAATTTGCTTATCTGCAAACCAGACATTTATACACAGTATACAGTATATATATATATATATATATATATAGACAGATGCATTAACACAATAACAGCTTGCCGAACACTACTCGCATACTGAAAATAGTGAGATCCAAAAATTGGTATGAGTAAAGTTGTGCATACCATCTTATTCTCCTGGATATTGATTAGGCACTTCATTTTATTCCTTCGACAATGAGACGTTATTTTGTATTTAATTTTGGTTATAACTATATGATTTTTGCAGCTTTGGAAGGTTATTTTATACAACAAATGGGTAAAATCTATCTCAGTTAACTCGCATTATTTCTTCCGAAGCTAGATACAATCGTTTAATCGTGGAACAAAGAATTATGACTAAAATCATAGTTTGTTGAACGGGTTTAGTTGAATAAATTAATCGGTTTGAAGCGGGTAATAAAGAATATTTGGTTTAAAATTTAAGGTGCGAGTTTCTTTCTAAGCGTAATTATAGACTATTTCTGAACACAACATAATACAAACATAAGCAATCTTAATCAGTAACTATACAAATGAAACGTATACTTAGGGCTAAAATTTGTAATAAATTATAGACAATCAGTTTTAATGCCAATACTTGTTGCATAGTGAAGTTCAGAACATACTTTTAATTCTCCATATAATCAACTTCCATGTGGCTTTTACATTGTTTTTAATGACAACAAACAGAGATATTATCTTAAAATCCTTTTTTAAATTGCGATTTAAACCTATTTCGCTAAACTATATATTCAATTATTCAGCAGCTTGGGTACGTTAGCATGATTTAAAATTAAGTTCGAACAATACATTGGAAATAGCTAGAATTTCTGGGCAAAGTATCTGAAGCAAATGCATGTGATACTTTAACGCTAATATTGTGTGGGACGGAACAAATAAAACTTTGCATAATCCAGATGCCATACAAAGGGGATATAATAACTAATAAAATATCTGAATTGGGACAGTTTAAATGTAAAAAGGAGCACATAATAATCATATTGTATTGATAATCTTTCCAATGTCCACTTTGCTTAGTATGGAGAACGGCAACAAACGAAAACTAATATAGTATATTTTCTACGATTATGACAAGTGATACATTGAACCTACCACTTTCATTATAAGTATGGTGTAGTATAATATATACAAATAAACGACACACACACATACACATACACACACATACACACACACACACACACACACACGCACACCCACACACACACACACACAGACTCATAGATGGGTACAGTATATTATCGGGGGCCATCTTCTTTAAACTTATTGGCCATTTTCACCTCTTAATGCATGTTTGTATGCGTGTATATGGCTGTATGCGTCCTGTGCATGTATAATTATGTATATATATATATGTGTGTTTACGTATCTACTGTATGCGTCTTTGTTCATGCACATCGCTATCTCTCCCTTTCTTTATATATATATATATATATATATATATATATATATATATATATATATAAATATATATATATATATATATAATATATATATATATATATATATATATATATAATATATATATATATATTGTATAATTATATATATATATATATATATACTGTATATATATATATATATATATATATATATATTAATATATATATATATATTTAATTATATATATGATATGGGTGAGGGTGCATCCATGGGAGAACCTGTTTTTCAGTATACGAATATGTGTGTCAGAAGGTGATATGTAACCAAATGGAAATAATAACGTTAGTGGAAAATAGTGTTACGCGAAAGCACGGTGTATTAGCTCTTGCTCTCTCTCTCTCTCCCTCTCTCTCTCTCTCTCTCTCTCTCTCTCTCTCTCTCTCTCTCTCTCTCTCTCTCTCTATGGCATCTATGGCTATATATACCCTTGTCTGAACAAGGGTATATATAGCCATAGATGTCGGTCTCGGGCTCCCCAAGCTTGGTTTAGAATTCACAAACCAGCCAGAAAACCCACATAATATATCCATATTTCCTTGTCTTATAAAAAAACAAAGAAGATTTCCATGTAAAATTTCGCACCTACTGTATATTCTTCCTTAGTAAATAAAATCTAGTGATTCCACAACTAAGTGAAACTGACGTCATGGTAATTAAGGGGTAAATATTCTCATACACCATGGCAATTCCGGTCAAATAATTTAATTAATTTGATTAAGAATGAACCATAACTAACTTAGTATTTTGCTACCTTCATAGCATTTCCACTGACATTCTATATTATACTGTATATAAAGTAAAGGCATATAAATATATATACCGTATATATATATATATATATATATATATATATATATATATATATATATATATCCGTTCTTCGCACACTGTTCCACACATATATACCAGACCCTGCAACTCCCATTCATTATCGCTCATCAAAACTGTATCATCAGCAAACAGCAGTACATGTAGCTTCCACTCGTTTCCCTCCCTTATCAGCGATACACCAACACCCAGTGGGCTGCTCTTCCTTGTATAATATATATATATATATATATAGTGTTCACAATAGAGGTGCCCACGGGGTGACGTGCAGTGTAGAGCCAGCTCAGGATAAAGACTAATATATTCCACTTCATTATCTTTATTGGTGACTAGTTTCGGGAACATTTCCCATCATGGATGAATAATAGAGTAATAGACCTTCTAGGAAAAAAGAGAGGAATATATAGAAAAATTAAGAAAGGCGAAATTCACCTACTTGCTTACTATCAGAATCTATCAAGAGAGGTTAAAAAATGTATAAGGACAGACAAAATAAATTATGAAATCAGGATAGCAAATGACTCAAAAAATAACCCTAAGGCTTTTTACCAGCTATATAAATCTAAAGTTAGAGATAAAATAGGCCCCCTTAAAACTTCGATAGGAGAAATGACAGAAAATGATTTAGAAATGTGCAGTACATTAAATAGTCAGTTTCTATCCGTTTTCACTAATGAAAATTTGGCACAGATTCCAGAAGTCCGTAAGGTATATAGCGATAGTATAGAAAATAGGTTGAGTACGGTTGCTATAAGTAGAAATTATGTGCTTAAGGAAATTGACAGACTGAAACCTCAGAAATCGCCTGGTCCCGATGAGGTATATGCTAGAGTATTAAAAGAATTCAGAGATGAGTTAAGTTACCCATTAACATTTCTTTTTAACAATTCATTAGAAACAGGTATAGTTCCAGAAGCTTGGAAGCTTGCAAATGTAGTTCCGATTTTCAAAAAGGTGATAAATCAATAGCATCCAATTACCGTCCCATTAGTCTCACTTCAATCATAGGAAAGCTACTAGAGTCAATTATTGCTAGGAAAATGAGAAACCACTTAGAAACATTTAACTTAATCAATTCTTCTCAGCATGGATTCACTCAGGGACGTTCTTGCCTTACTAATTTGCTTAGTTTTTTCTCAGAGGTTTATGAAGCAGTAGATAATGACAAGTCATATGATATTATATATTTATATTTCAGTAAAGCATTCGACAGAGTCCCTCATGAGAGATTGATGAGAAAGGTTGAGGCACATGGAATAGGTTGGGCGTTGTTAGGATGGATTAGGTCATGGCTAATTGGTAGGAAGCAGAGAGTCAGCATAACTGGTACTAAGTCAGAATGGGGATCAGTCAAGAGTGGTGTCCCCCAGGGATCTGTTTTAGGTCCTCTGTTGTTTATTATATACATAAATGACCTTGATTTAGGTATAACTAGCAGTATAAGTAAATATGCAGACGATACCAAAATGGGGAGAACAATTGATTCAGTTAGAGATATAGAGTGTCTGCAAAGGGATCTAGATACCTTACACGAATGGTCAGTAAAATGACAGATGAAGTTTAACATTGACAAATGCAAGGTATTAAAGATAGGGAAGATGCATACACATTTTAAATATAAACTAGCTAATATGGAATTAGAAAACTCAGACTGTGAGAAAGATCTAGGTGTGTTTGTTAGCAATGATTTGAAGCCTAGAAAACAATGTATTAGCGTTCGTAACAAGGCAAACAGGATTCTCGGGTTCATATCTAGGAGTGTGAGTAACAGAACTGCTGATGTTATCTTAAAACTTTACTTGTCATTAGTGAGACCCCATATGGATTATGCTGTTCAATGTTGGTGTCCTTATTACAGAATGGACATGGATTCATTGGAGAGAGTAAAACGTAGAATGACAAAAATGATCCATAATATTAGAAATCTTCCGTATGAAGAAAGGTTGAAGAAATTAGGCTTACATTCGTTAGAGAGACGCAGAGTTAGAGGTGACATGATAGAGGTATTCAAGTGGGTTAGTGGAATTAATAAAGGAGACATGAAAAATGTACTAAAGCTCAGTGATAGCGAAATAACTCGTACAAATGGTTTCAAATTAGATAAATTTCGTTTCAGAAAAGATATAGGCAAATATTGGTTTGGTAACAGAGTTGTAGATGGGTGGAATAGGCTACCAAGTGATATAGTGGGATCAAGAACGATAGGAAGCTTTAAGATAAAATTAGATAGGCATATGGACGAAATGGGTTGGGTGTGAGGGGGATCTGCCAGGTGTGGGCCAATCGGCGCTCAGCAAACCCCCGTAATCTTGTGTTAATTTCTGACCGTTTTGGTGGGGTCAGTACTCCAGGTATTAGTGAGATGGATCTATAATTGGGCCTTGTAATTGGGGTTGGGTGTGACAGGGATCTGCCTTGTGTGGGCCGATCGGCTTTTTGCGGACTCCCATTTTCTTATGTTCTTATGTTCTATCATCAGACCTATTAACGAAACATTTAAACACAAATTACCAAGTGATTTGAAAAATAAACCACAATTCACAAATATTATTTGAGTAAATGCCAACACATTAAACCTTAAACTTAATGATAAAAAGCTATCTTCAGTACATTGTAAATAAATATTTAGGTTGAGAAAGATACAAACTATCCATCTATTAAATGAACTAACCTTTCCAGAAAATATACGAATATAAACTAATAACTACAAACAGATAATGAATCACTGATTATATGAAACATCGAGCAATTAAAACCCATGAATGGCTATTTTAACGTATATAATTTAGTTGAAGTTTCATAGTTATTTAAAGATGGCTTCAGTTTATGAATATAAATAGATTCGTTAATAGGTCTGATGATGGGAAATGTTCCCGAAACTAGTCACCAATAAAGATGATGAAGTGGAATATATTAGTGTTTATCCTGAGCTGGCTCTACACTATATATACTGTATATATATATATATATATATATATATATATATATATATATATATATATATATATCTATCTATTGGCTGACGCCGTGATCCCCGAAGGTGTGCCACGAACGAACCGCCCCCATGCACCTCTGTCCCCAGTCAGTCGACGCCCCTCCCCCCAACCAGCACCGCCCTCGTTCATGTACTTCCTCACTCCATCCTTCCACCTCATATTCGGTCTACCTCTCCCTCTCTGTCCATCCACCTTGCTCTCGTACACCCTCTTAGTCATTCTCTCGCTTTCAATACGTTCCATATGGCCGAACCATCTCAAGTTGTTCCTTTTCACACTTTCCAGCACATCTACCTCCATACCACACCTCCTTCTTACTTCCTCATTAGTCTGTCTATCCCCATACTCCGCATGCACTCCTTAAGTAATTCATTTCCACTGCTCTCACTCTTGGTCTGAGTCTCTCAACCAACGTCCATGCTTCGCTTCCGTAAGTCAGTGTCGGGATTACCACACTGTCATGCAAGGACTTCTTCACTTCTATACTGACCACCCTATTTCTTGTTACTGCTTTTAGCGTTCCTACAACCCTCTTCCCCTGTTGTACCCTCTCCCACACTTCTTCATCCATAGTCCCATCTTTACTCAACACACTGCCCAGATACTTAAAAGAGTTGACGATCTCCATAACCTGACCGTTCAGCTTCACCTCACACTCTGTGACTTCACCCCTTTCGAAGACCATAACCTTGCTCTTCCCCGTATTTACCTTCAAATTCCGTTTTTCGCACACTGTTCCAAACTCATTTACCAGACCCTGCAACTCCCATTCATTATCACTCATCAGAACTGTATCATCCGCAAACAGCAGTATAGGTAGCTTCCACTCAATTCCCTCCCTTTTCAGCGATACACCAACATCCACTGCTCTTGATAGTATTTCTTTCATGACTCCATCCATATATACAGTAAACAACCACGGGGACATCACACCCCCCTGTTTCAAACCAACATTCAGGTCAAAGAACTCGCTCTGCTCACTCTCCACACGTACTGCCGCCTTTGCACCCTCATGCATGCTCTTCACTGCTTTCAGCAACTTTCCCTCTACTCCGTATATTCTTAGTACTTTCCACAAACCTTCTCTATCCACTCTGTCATAGGCCTTCTCCAAGTCCATAAAGGCAACATACACCTTTTGTTTCTTCTCCAGATACTTCTCCACAACACAATTCAGGGTACAAATCTGATCTACACATCCTCTTCCCTTCCTAAAACCTCCCTGCTCGTCGCCTATCCATTTCTCCGTTCTCACTCTCACTCTCTCAATCACTACCCTACTGTATACCTTCCCTACTACGCTTAGAAGACATATTCCTCGGTGGTTACCACACACTCCTCTTTATATATATATATATATATATATATATATATATATATATATATATATACATATATGGGTGTGTGTGTGTGTGTGTATGTGTATGTGGTCTATATTGATGGAGGTAAAGGATGGGAAGACATAAATGAAGAGGGGATGGGGAAGGAGAAGAGTATAAAACGTTGTAGAAGAGGGAGACAGAGGAGGTGAGGGGTTAAGAAGGGGGGAGGGGTTGTGGAGGGAAGGGGGGGGGGGGGTAGAAGATAGGAACAGCTGGTCAAACAAGTGGTGACGTGACCACCTAGCCTTGCTTACCTCCACCACTACCAACCACCTTCACCTCCACCAACAACACCCCTGATCACAACCACTACTAGTCTCTCCAACATTCACCAACTTCACCACCACCTCCAGTTTATCCAACGCTCACCCCATCACTAGTCTCTCCAACATTTACCTCCATCACCACCACCACCAGCCAGCCTCACCACCACCACCAACACCACGACCACCAGCGTTACCTTCACTACCACCACCACAGTTTCTCGAACATTCACCTCCATCACCACCACCACCACTAGTCTAACCAACATCGACCTTTATCATTATATACATGACCACCAGCCAGCTTCAACACCACCACCAATGGTCACATCAGCCCTAACCATGTATTCGGCAGCAGCCAGCCTCACTCCATCACCACCACCAGTTTCTTCAACACTTACATCCATCAATTTATCCCCCACAAACACCTCACACACCATCACACATCCATTATTATATACTCAAATACCAGCTTCTCCAAAATTCACATTCAGCGATATATCATATCATCAATCACCAGCTTGTCTATAGCTTTCTCACCTCTACCATCACTTCTTCAAAACCTTCATATTCTAGCGCTATTTTAACCACCACCGAGGCGCCTCTGAAGCACTCATTACCATATGTTTCCACATATAATAGTTTCAACACCCATATCCACGACTACTTCCACCATCAAATTATATACTCTCAAATTGCATCTCTTATTTCCAAAAAGTACATCCTTAGACATCACCTTCTACAGCATTCACCTTCACTGCTTATTCCAGAACTTGTAATTCCACACCCACTTTCACCACTACCTCCACCGGCTTATATTACCAACAGTCACATCTATCTATGTGCTGCCGCCATGAATACTTCCACCACCATTGTATTGAACACTCACCTCCATCATTACTTCCACCACATAGTTATCTTTAAATTCGTCAACAATTTACCTAAATACAGAATACATTTACACCCCCTGGGGGGTCGGGGGGGGGGGGGGGGGGGTCATGATACAATATTTTTAGTTACTCCAACACAACTAAGCGTAGCTAAATATATCTAGGGCATATATCAATTTATTTTTGGCTATCTAATTATCAATACCAGCATTAGAATAATCACCTCAAAAATAGACAAAATAAAAGCTACAGTTTTCTATACTTAACCAAATTTCTCAACGCTTTAGGTTATTGCCTTTCAGATGGTTTATCCATGACAGTTCAATTTCTTCATGTCACTTAATGATGTTAACATACAGTATCGTAATTATAAAAGAGAGAGAGAGAGAGAGAGAGAGAGAGAGAGAGAGAGAGAGAGAGAGAAAAATGTGGTGGTGAGTAGCATGGCAGCGAAGAGACACAAGAGGATGGTGGTGCATCTTGCTAACGAATTAATAAATGCGTAAACGAAAACAGGAGAGAAGGCGGGTGCAGTATTGCAAAGATGGACGAGAAATATATGAAAAACAGACAAAGATTGAGAGGTTGGAGACACCATTGAAACGAAGAGACAGACGGATATATATATATCCTCCCATACTACTACTACTGCCCCGCAGCATTTCTCTCTCTCTCTCTCTCTCTCTCTCTCTCTCTCTCTCTCTCTCTCTCTCTCTCTCTCTCTCTCTCTGCGTTGAAATTCAAACTTTCCCTTTTAAGATTTTTTTTTTTTTTTTTTTTTTTTTTTTTTTGTACTACCATATTTATCTTCAGTACTATCGCTGGCCTTAAACAACTTATTTATATGTAGTATGTCCCACCCTCCCCAACACATACACACACACACACACCTCCCCTCTCACACTTTCCTCCTCCCTGGAGTACCTTACCTCCTCCTCCTCCTCCCCCCCCCCCCTACTCCTCCTCCTCTCCCACCCATTCCTCTACCTCCTACAGAACCCCTAACCATACTGCTGTATTGTCCTCAATATTCTCGGCTAATGGCTTGATGTACGGCACTGTCCCTCCCGGAGGACCACTTGCACCTTCCCTCCGAATATTATTTTATGGAAATAAAATAATTTGAATATGAATCTGAATCTGTGTGGCTGTGTGTTTTGGGTGCTGGGGCAATGCCTTCTCTATACATAATTATGTATAGAGAAGGCATTGGCTGGGGTCTGGTGACTGGGTCACGACGGGTAGGGTCCCTCTAGGATGTTTAAGAAGGGACATACACACTCACACACCTCCCCTCTCACACTTTCCTCCTCCCTGGAGTACCTTACCTCCTCCTCCTCCCCCCCCCCCTACTCTCCCACCCATTCCTCTACCTCCTACAACCCCCCTCCCTCTCTCTCATAACCACACACCCTACTAAATATTATATTACTATCGGCATGTAAACTTCTCCACTGGTCATATTGCGCTAACTATCCCCTCAATAACCATTATTGTAATAAGAATTTGAACCATGTAACTCATCTTTGTAAAATATTTGTATTACTATAATTCCATTATAACTTCGGTAGTTGGTAATATTAGTCACATTATGTATGTGACTCTTGTATTCAGCTAACTATGACCTCAATAACCGTTGATGTAATGAAGAATGTGAAGTGTCCCTCATATGATTGTAATATATTTGTGGTACTATTATTGCATAATAATTAATGTAGTTCGAAATATTAGTCACATCTTGTATGTAATAATTGTATTCAGCTACCTATGATCTCAATAACCATTGATGTAAGAAAACATGAATAGCCTCCTCATATGATTGCACTAGTTTTGTAGTGCTATTATTTACCTGTCAATTAATAATTCAGTCATTTTTTTTTTTTTTTTTTTTTTTTTTTTTTCATGAGCACGTATATACAGCATATGTGGCAATCAAATGAGGAAACTATAATAACACCAGACGACGATACTGTTGCTACAGTAGAATAATGCTCTTTGAGCAGTATGTATTGCCTTACCAGTGGTTGTCCCCTTATTATTATTATTATTTTATTATTATTATTGAAATACCACAGGAACGAAAATTCCTGGGAGCGAAACTTCCACCCCCAACGAGATCCCTCTCTTTCTACCACCTCCCTCCACATGTTACACGTCTCGTTAATCACAGTCTTCTAATATACAAATCACATTTCCTTACCCCCTGACATTCTTGAAATACCCACTAAGTATATTCAATTAGATACCAACCATGCAGACTATAATACGTTCGTTGTGTATGGGTACGAGGCGATCTCAAGACACCTTAGCTCCCAGTGCACAACGAACCCGATCATGATTATGTCCGCCTGTATTAAATTATGTATTATGTTGATTTATACCATTGCCTATTTTTGTAATAATTGTATTCAGCTAACTATGATCTCAATAATCATTGATGTAATGAAAATATGAATAGTCTCCTCATACGATTGCACTAGTTCTGTAGTGCTATTATTTACAACCTGTCAATTAATAATTCAGTCACTACAAGCTTGCTTGCTTGCTTGCTTTTTTTTTTTTTTTTTTTTTTTTTTTTTTTTTTTTTTTTTTTTTTTTATGTTTTTTTTTTTTTTTTTTTAATACGTATATACAGACCATGTGACAATTAAATGAGGAAACTATAATAACGCATCTGAATAATGCCAACCTGACTTATAAACACAAATATGAATGTAACCAGACGACGATGCTGTTGTTTCAGTGGAATAATGGCTCTTTGAGCAGTATGTATCGCCTTACTAGTGGTTGTCCCCTCACAGGATGGGGGGCGCTGCTCAATAAACTCGCCCCTCGGGGCAAAATCAAAATCAATCTCTCTCTCTCTCTCTCTCTCTCTCTCTCTTATGCAGGCAATATACAGTAGAGTTCGACTTAACAGCTATATTTTCAATTCGCTATTCTATAAAAAATAATATTAGATACATACATCATTTAACTATGCAAAGAATGTTGATTATATAATATTTCCTTCATCGAAAGAAATATGTAGGTTATTCCTAGGGTAAAAGTTGGTAGGGGTCATGTGTCCATGCAGATACACCTGATAACACTATAATTTTTTAGTATATAATTATATAATTTAACTAGCTTGAATATAATACCTAAACTTGAAATGTAGTTTATGTATTCATACATAATTAACCAGAACGTCGTGAATTTCTCATTTGACTTATTCCTTGAATATGGCGATAATATGTTAACAGATGTGCAATTAGTTTCCTTGAGAAACAAGTTCATTTGTTAATAATAGTGATGTAGATTTTATGTTATGTTTTGCATTGTTATTTCATAATGTTGTTTTGCTAAAGCTTCAATGCATTATTTCCTCATAGTTATTTTCATAAGTTTCTTTGGCTAAACAGTATATTGTGCGCTTCACTTTTTGGTGTGTATGCTCTCTCTCTCTCTCTCTCTCTCTCTCTCTCTCTCTCTCTCTATATATATATATATATATATATATATATATATATATATATATATATATATATATATATATATATATATATATATATATATATATATATATATATATATTGTATATTATAGTGTATACAGTATAATTATACCTCATGATGCACCGCTGGCTAGCCGGAGGTAGATAGAGACATACACAGTACATGAACACAGCTTACGAACAATACCGAAGCCATGCCCCGGTGTACTGTATAATGAGGCAGGATACTAGGTTGTTGTGTGGGGCCAAAATAACCACATGTATACCTGCTGGAATGGTACGAGGGGCGGGGGTAGAAGGTCAAGGGGAGGGGAGGGAAGGATGGTACGAATGTCTATGTTATTTATATGTTTGCGGTTGAGTATGCTTACGGGTGTACATGCTTGTATGTGTTTGTACGTGTGTGTATATTGTTGTGTGTTTGCGTGTGTGTATACATATACTGTATATGCGGGCATGTACGCTCACGTGTGTAGTATGCTATAACAAACGTACACAATCAACACATCTAATTCATTATTATAAAAATGCCGCTATTATGTATAATATATTTAATTTTAGTGATTTTAAAAAGTCGAATGAGCCAAATTAAAATAAATCAATACATACAACTACACCAGTAAAACCGTTAACAATAGTACACAACAGATACATTGATAGCCGAAAGTACAATAATTATTTAAGAAACAATCTTTTCAAATTAAGTCGGCAATGGAAGCAGAGTTAAGGTAAATGAAGATTAAATAACACCGACATTGGTTAGGTCAGAAAGACTTTATATTAAGCTCTGTTAGATAAACGATTAACTGAAAAATGGGAACATGGAGATTAACGCCTGACAAAAACTATGAAGTTCAATTTGATACAAATTCAGGGTTGTTATGCCTTTGCATAATACGATGACACCACATTTAATTGTATTCTGCTTTGCGTTAGATGATTTTATTCAAATTTGTAAAGATTCTCGAATTAACATATTAACTAAAATCACTAAATGATTTACGTATACGTTGAAGGAAATTATCCTAATGTAGAAAGACAGAGATGAAATAACCGGTTATAAATCGGATGAGACAACTTTTGATCAATAATATATGCGGTTGAGAACAAATGTGTAATGGGGGTCTGAAGGCAAAGATGGAGGTGTAGGTGAAGGGAGGTTAGAAAATTATCTAAGTTCGTTAATGAACGTGATATACAGAAATGGAATGGCTGAAAAAAGAAAAAAAAATCACCAAGAAATAGAGCCTAACATAACGAATACAAAAATATAGAGTATATAGCCCAAGGAAAGGAAGATAGAGAGGTGAGGCACGACCATCTTAATACAAAAAGATAGAGTATATAGCCCAAGGAAAGGAAGATAGAGAGGTGAGGCACGACCATCTTCATCCCTTTAGTAAATAGAGCCGGTCGTGGGTGGGGATTGTGTGGGGTGTTGGCCTGGGCGGGAAGGGGTAATTTTCTGGGTTTCCTGTCGGCGTGCTACCTGACAATCACTTCCGGTTAATGGTTCTTCACTCCTACTTTGTGACGAGTTCCTTTCTTGTAAACTTACACGTACACAGGTACACACAGCTACGCACACACCCAGACACGTACACATACACACACACTAACAGTCATACACACTCCTATACACAGTCACACACGTACAAATGCACACACAGTCGCTCACATACACGTACAGTTACATAAACACACACATGCATTTTTTCGAACAGTGTTTCGCACACACCAGTTATTCACACACACACACACACACACACACACACTAACATAAATAATGTACATAAACAGTAAAAGGACATAAATATGAACAAATAGAAATGTACGCTCTATTTTTGTTTATGTGTATGAAGGTTACAAAAGCCAATGCTGCCTGTAACAAGTGTTCCCTCCAAAACATTGAAAGAGTGACAAGGAGCCAAATTCAAGGTACGTTAAAGACAAAATGTCTGGACAAACGAAGCTTGAGGCAGTATAAGTCATACGATGAGGGAAACACAGATTGAGGAAAAGAGTTCCAGAGTTTACTTGATGAGTAGACGAAAGAATGGGATAATCAGTTAATTCTTGGACTAGTGAGTTAGGCCAAACTGGGGTGAAAATGTGTTGTAAGGCGGGTGTCACCCACTCTCCGTAAGGGAGGAAGTATACACTGAAAGAGTTCTGAAGAATACTGATTTTCTGATTATAGATGTACCGTATATTACGCACACACACACACACACACACACACACACACACTCACAAACACAAACAAACACACACACACACACACACAAACACACACACACATATACGTGCACACACACACACACAACTAAGACTAGAGTCACACTATTAGCCATAGTCAAAGGACACATAAAGTCGGATTTTCAATTTCCCGTCAGTTATAAAATAAATATAAGTGAAAGCTTTTATCATATATTTATTATCAGAGAGATAAGTTTTTAAATGTTCTAAGACTTTCAAAACAATGTCCTGTTTTATTATTATATCCAATGATATACATTGGACGATTTTACTCAGATTTGTAACACAATATGAGTCGATCGAGGTGTAGTCTCTATCTATAATACCTCACTGAATCCCCCAGTATCTTCCCAAGCTGAAGGCACTCGGGCCAATGACTGGCAAAATCATATTTAAAAAAACATCATTCCAAACTGAAAGGGTCAAATGTGCGCCACGGGGAAATGCATTTACCTAGATTATAACACAGAGGTATGTAGTAATTATCACGAAGGGTACCGATCATGGTTACGGGTAGTTATTATAGAGCATGTATTAGTGGTGTCAGTCGTAATAAAAACATACTTAGTATTTAGTAGGGAGAGAAACAGAGAGATACATAGAGATACATAATTTCTATGTAGCTACATAGAGCTACATAGAAACACAGATCACACAGACATCGCGATACCCACTAGGTAATCCTGTCTATATATATATATATTTATATATATATATATATATATATATATTTATATATATATATATACTGAATATATATATATATATATATATATATATATATATATATATATATATATATATATATATATATATATATATAAATATATATATATAATTATATATATTATATATATATATAAATTATATATATACTGTATATATATATATATATATAAAGCGTCTAGAAAGCGTTAATTGCATTGCTCTCCACCACTCTAGCTGACAGATTGTTCCAAGCTATCAAAAATGTCTATGTCGAAACCAAATAGATATAATGTTCTTTTATTTCAGGCTACAACAGAAGGGGAGATGGGAGAGGAGATGACAAAGGAGAAGGAGAACATACCAAATGAAACATGCTATGGAAGATGATGGAAGACGAGAGAGAAGGAGAAGCAAGGAAAAGATAAATTATGAGAGAAGCGAGCGGTGGAGAATAGAAGAAAAGTGGGGAGAGGCGAGAGGAGGACAAATATATAAACAAGTGGAACTAGAAGGAAAGGAGTGGGCAGGGATGAGAGAAGATAAAAGGAAAACATCGAAAGCACAAGAGAGGAGAGAAACGGAGTAGCAAAGAGACGAAATGAGACACCAATAACAGAGGAAGGAAAACCAAGTCAAACAGTTACTCATATTCAGGTGTCCAAAAATCTGACGTTTTTTGAGAACTTAAATAAGAAGACGAAGGAAAATGGTTATGTAAGTAGTACTAACCATCCTCAAATATAATATCAGAGAGAGAGAGAGAGAGAGAGAGAGAGAGAGAGAGAGAGAGAGAGAGAGAGAGAGAGAGAGACAGCGTTCAAGAGGCGTTTATATGAACATATGCTGGTACTTACTACAGATTTACATGTGTTGTATTATACCTTTTCTATCGCTGTGTTCAAAATGCACTCATAATAATATACAGTATATACCGTAAGTCTGATAATTTACATACACATGACTTATTTATAGCTGGTAATGCGAATTTAGGCAGGAGGAGCTTATATATTCATATTTGTAAATACAATACTCGTCAATATTTACATATGTGTTTCTGAAAGCGGATAAATTATAAATAATACATTGTAAATACAGGCATCTTATATGGAATAATGGTAAGTAAAAGTAAGTTTTATCAACAATATTATCGTCAATATTGTGTGAACAAAGGCACTTTATACAGAGATCCACGATAAAAACAAATTTATCGATTTTTACCCTATTATACTTCACGACAAAATAACCTCAACACATGGAAAATATGCAAATAAAACAAAAACAATAAACACAATTAAATCAAGCGAAATTAAGTGTCATCTACCGATGCACATTTTGATACATATAAGGACAATGTTTAAAATATTAAATTAACAAAACATTATCTACGTAATTATGCATCCCTGAGCAATTGTTTAAATAGGTTAAAAAAGGTCGAGGAGAAGTGGAATTACAAAGTCTAATTGGGTGAATTCATGAGAGCAATGGTAGTAAATGCAACTAAATTCTGACTATTCACATAATCCAGTAATTGTATTAGTCGATATACCAAAACTTCCTAAGATAAAAAATTTACTTATTTGTATTTGTAGTGTTCATACCCACACATAACATATCAGCATACATAAAGAACACCGGAACGCTATTCTATGTGTCTAGAGAGTCAATAAAGAGAGACGCAGTGGTTCGTCGGAATAGGGTTGCATGTAATATTACTTGCGACCTGAGTAACCTTGCAACACTGGAATTCATGGAGGCAGAGCGTGGTCGATAAATCATGTACCCTTCATGAGAGAGAGAGAGAGAGAGAGAGAGAGAGAGAGAGAGAGAGAGAGAGAGAGAGAGAGAGAGAGAGAGAGAGAGAGAGAGAGAGAGAGCGAGAGCGAGAGCGAGAGCGAGAGCGAGAGAGAGAGAGAGCCACAGTGAGGAGGAAGGAGAGAAAGGTTGTTGGGGATCCTGCATGGAGACAAGGCAATATCGAGTGAAGAAAGAAAGGAAGGACAGGCGGGAAGTAAAGGAAGGAAGTGGAGAGGAAGGAGGAAGCGAAAGATATATCTAATGCATTTATAAATACGAAAATGCAAAAAATAATTGTAATTAGCATAAATAACGACAGAGAAAAATAACAAACAAATACAAAGAGTGAAAGCCGACAAAGAGGCTAGCTAAGACACTGATAGGAAAGACATTTATTGTTTGCTTAACACCATCTGGTCTCAACGTCTTGCCCCTCAACTTTCTCTTCATAATTGCTGAGGGACACAGGGCCCTGGGTGGGGCTTTGGTTTCCCTGGCGTTTCCGTACCCTCCTCAGCTCCCCGCCATGGAGTGGCTTCGGTCACCCAGGCTTTATTGTGGTAAGCCTGGAGGGTTCTGTAGGGGCGCTCGGTTGTGGCCTTGGCTTTGCTCTGGGCTTCGGGGCTGTTCGGCCAGGCAGCTTGGGGAACAACAACAACAACAACAACAACGTCTTGGAGGTTATTATGATATTTTGTTGAATAATTATTGAGGATTTTGCTTGCTTTTGCCTTTTATCAAGCAATGTAGTTTCGTGTGTCCCCTTGGCTAAGAATACCATCAAAGAAAAACAAAATATATAATAATATATTACAATAAAAAGAAGTTCACCCAGTCCCCCTTCTGGATAAATTTGTACATACCTTTTTCGGAACAATGTCCAGGCCGAAGGCCAATTTCTTCAAACTTACAAGATTGTTATCGCTCGCCCCTCTAAAAAAATGACACATGAATGGAATGAAACGTCTAACTTTCGCCAAACTAATGGGGTGAGATGCTTTAAAATATCAACACTAAAGGATCGAAACAGAGGACAACAGGGACCCTTCCCGGATCAAATAGGGTTAACAAGGTGAGAACATCAAGAAAATAAAACGAGAAATACATTTAGTTAAAGCTCGAAATCGACAAAGGCAGAGTGCGCATATAAAGTTCATCACTTGTGATTTTCAGGCTAAAAAGAAGTTGGACCTGTAGACATCGATAGTTGACAGAATTGTCAGCTAAAATATGGTTGCAGTTAATTTACAAATACATAAAATCAAAGTGAAGAAGTCCTTGCATGACAGTGTGGTAATCCCGACACTGACTTACGGAAGCGAAGCATGGACGTTGGTTGAGAGACTCAGACCAAGAGTGAGAGCAGTGGAAATTAATTACTTAAGGTGTGCGTGCGGAGTTACATGGAGGGATAGACAGACTAATGAGGAAGTAAGAAGGTGTGGTGTGAAGGTAGATGTGCTGGAAAGTGTGAAAAGGAACAACTTGAGATGGTTCGGCCATATGGAACGTATGGAAAGCGAGAGAATGACTAAGAGGGTGTACGAGAGCGAGGTGGAGGGACAGAGAGGGAGAGGTAGACCGAATATGAGGTGGAAGGATGGAGTGAGGAAGTACATGAACGAGGGCGGTGCTGGTTGGGGGGAGGGGCGTCGACTGACTGGGGACAGAGGTGCATGGGGGCGGTTCGTTCGTGGCCACCCCTTCGGGGATCACGGCGTCAGGCAATAGATAGATAGATAGATAAAATAAAATTCAACACAGTTTCCATTGATCAGAAACCAATTTTTGTTTTGCATTTAATTTGTGTTTAATATCGATGTTTACGGCTCCAACATCCTTATAGCCTGAAACTCGAATACAGTTATTTCTGGACAGTGTATGGAGGCACACTAATGCTTATTTTGGTAACCTCCTGAGACCCAGTGGAATGGTATTCACTAGTTAATGTTCACCGTCTTAGGTTTTTACGTTAGGTGGTGTACCATGCAGTAGAAGTATAGGGAATGATAAGGAGATACAGCAGGACAACGAGGGATAAACTGGATCAAAATTTATCGAGCAACCAGATGAAATTTGATAAAGATGATAGATTGGTATTAAACAAACTGCAGTAATAAACAACGAGTGACTAGAAGAAACAAGTTGTGAAATGTGTGTGGATTCCTCCGTAGACTTTTCCCATGCTATTTATAGAAAAAAACAAGTTCATTTATTACATTAAACATATCAATAGATCATAAGCAGGCGAATATAGAATATATTTAGCCCTTAAACATTGTCATTATTATTTCGATGTAAGAGTATTCGTATGTAGTATTGGCCAAACATACTAATAACAAATATACTGTACATATAAATAAATAAATAAATATAGACTGTGACAAGAATGTCAGTCTACTGTTTAATGTATATAAAATATTGGTCTAGCTAAAAAATATATATAGTGCCCTATATACGGATAACTAAGAAACGAAAACAATGCAAGTGCGTCCCATCCCCAATTCTGGGAAAACCAAGAGGGGAGAGGATTGTGAATTCGAAGAAAAGAAAAAGTTGGGTACAAAGAAATGCCATGTGGACGACAGGAAATATATTATCTGGAGCCTGGAAAGAGCAAAGTCGTGCCAGGAAAGTATACGAGAAAGATGTAGGGATAAGAAAGGATCAAGATGGAAGATAAGACAAATGAGACAAAAAAGAATATGGAGGAAACGAAGACGACGCAGTAACGCAGATATCTATATATATATAGGAAAACACGTTTATCTAAATTAATACAAGGAATATGGAGGAGACTGTCAATTTAAACATGAGCAACAAATACAGATATCGACCGATTTTGTCAAGAATTCATGCGTAAACCTTTTGAAAATTGTTTCATACGTTGCAAAAAGCAATTGGATGGAACAAATATTGGCAGTGAATAAAACGTAACCTCTTGTCAACTTTACTGGTGTAGGTAACGAAGAGGAAATACTAGGAAATAAGATACACTTGGAGAAGGATGGACACGTAGTAAATTGGAAGGGTAAAACAAAAACCTGGGAGAACAAATGAGAAGATTGAAAGGAATGGGGAGTAAGATCAAAGGAATATTAAGTGAATTAATGAAAATGATATCATCCATTACAATTGATAAACATAATTTTGATTATTAATAATTGTTATGCACTACATACAACAAAATTCCATTGAACAATTACAGAAAGAAAACCAGTGAAAAACTCAAAACAAAAACAAAAAACAAGAAAATTAGAAAAATACATTTATAAATAAATAATAATAATAATAATAATAATAATAATAATAATAATAATAATAATACATACATATAAGGTCCAGGAATCTATAGCATTTAATTAATGGAAGAGAGAAAAATAATACATTGAGACCCCTGAGCAGGAGAGTGATTAGGAGGAAAAGAGATGACAGGAGCTAAGTGGGATGTGAATACTAAGTGAAAGGATTGCGAGGTATGCAAGCAAGCTAATAACACACACACACACACACACACACACACACACATACACACACACATAAATTACAATTACAGTGATAAAAATATAATATAAGTGGTATTAATTAATGTATTTTCACAAACAGGGAAAACAAATATATAAACATGAGAGCTATAAAACAAGGAAGAGAAGCCCATGAACAGACTATAAAAGATGTATATGCGAATATGAATGTTAACTAATTGATAATAAATATTATACTAAATAAGCAGATTATAATTGATATGAAACACAATAAGCAGATTATAATTAATATGAAACATAATAACAAGAGAACGGAAAATTAGAATGAGCTAGAAAATATGGCAATATTATAATTAAATGGGCAATACCATCACATATTTAACAATCATTATGCTTGGAAAAACGTCGTGATTCGAAATGGACAGAGAGAGAGAGAGAGAGAGAGAGAGAGAGAGAGAGAGAGAGAGAGAGAGAGAGAGAGAAAGAGAGAGAGAGAGAGAGACCTGATACTAATAACAAAACAGGTTACGTTAGAAAGGCTAGGCTATTACAAACGCCACAAAAAAGAAAGGTCAGGCAACGGTAAGCGAGTGCCCAAAATAAAAGGCTTAGGCACAATCCAGCCAAAGGTTACTCCAACAATGAGTTTAAACATCATTAACATGTACAGACCTAAGCATACCCTTAGCGTGACGTAAAGTCTTCCAATTAAGGTCAAGATCAACTTAAGGTTAGGAGAAGGACATAATTATGACAACAACATGAAGACCAATGCGACATACACCCACAGAAACACACACACACACACACACACACACACACACACACACACACACACACACACACACACACACACACACACACACACACACACACACAAGCGCGCGCGCGTACAATGTTCCTGGAAGGATATATATCCATAGAGATTGCGAACAATGTACAACACAAGTTCTTATACATACATGTGTATAACAGAAAGGGATATGAGAACCAGAAAGATCAGCCATTGTTGGGTGAGGGACAAAAATACATTGGATCTAAATATAGGGCAGATAAAGTAAGAGGCAAGATACTGGATGCAGCAGAATATATGAAGGAAAAAGATATGGCAGGACATTATTATGCACATAATCCCCACAAAAGAAAGATCAAGAAGAAAATTCGTAGACAAGACAAATTGAAACAAACTGAAAGTAATGCCGACGGAACCAATAAAATGGGCAAGATTAGGGTACAGAGTGAAAGAGGCTCTGTACAGAGTGAAGCAGGGTACACAAGCAAGAGAGCCAGGGGAAGTTAGGCAAAATGAAGTAAACGCAACATAATCATAATACGAAGATCAAGTGGATTGTAGAGCGAGCAAACTGAAGGACACAACAAATGACGGGAGCGGTGTATATGGGTGAGAGAGACATAGTAGGCGACGAGAAGTACAGATAACATTGGCTAATAGGAGAAGATCAAAGAACATAATTATAAATATAATAACCTAATGGGTAAATACAATAAGGTAAACGGAGAAATTGGTCAATATATAGTTTGGAAGATTATCGGATACATTAGTTAACTAGACAGACAATACATTTCAATATCATCATTAATTATGGCGAAGTTTTTCAAAATTCCATATTCTTATTCATTGAAATTGAAAAAATGGAGTGAACAAAAAAATCACACACATAGAGTAGTAGAAACCAGGATGAAACACATTAACCCTTTCACGCACATATGACGCAGAGGTTGCCAGACTAGCAATAAGAAATAGAGTTCTCTCACTCTTATAATTACCTCTCCAAAATTAGTTTTCTGCCCACAGCTAACTCAAAGACAACTGCAGAGGTTGAAGTAACTAAACTAAAGGTTTCTAAATACCCCTGATGGTAATAAAGGGTTTAAAGTATCCCCAATAGGCTCAAAATCGCGTCATATGTCGGAGAGGGTTAATGAACAGAGATAATCACAGAGATGAAACAAAAATATAACTTCATACAGAGAGAATGAGGTTCCACAACATGATTGGCAAGAGACCAGGCAGATATATGAGCAGTGGTATTAAACAAACTAATGGGTACAAACGCATACACACGTGTGTATGTGTGTGTGTGTGTGTACTGCTGATATATATATATATATATAGTATATACAGTATATATATATAATTATGTACAGGGTGTTATAAAACAACACTGCCAGACCTCATCTGCTAATTAGTAAATACAATAACGAAGAAGATAATCTAAGGACAAAATGCAAAATAATATACCATTAATGATTTAAACCGCATAGAGTAAAATAATTAGTGACACCCAGGTATGAGCTATAATCCGAACACGGGCTAGTGTCCCCTCTCTCCCCCAAATAGCCTACCTCTTGCCTCCCATCCCAGTTCGAGTTTTTCTTCGAAGCTTTGGAGTCATAACGAATCTTCTCATGTGTTTAATCATCTGCTCGGTCATGGTGCTATCTTCTTCTGTCATAGTGATTGTATTTACCTTATAATATCACATAAATATGGATTGTCGTTATTTAGGTGTGTCTCTGCCTTTGTTATTATATACTCGTTAAGTCCAAGTGACGCAAATTGTTTGTTTTGGGTACCATTAGATGATTTTAAATATTCATTAGTGAACACCGTATACTTGTATGTCTAGAGCTACGTAAAATCGTCAAACTTCAACCATAAAACTGATAGACATATTTCGCTAGTACTCTGTGATAATAGTAACGTAATGAGGTATTTGTATTGAAACAGTAAATTGCGCAGGATTTTTTTTTTCCCATTCAAACATTTTCACGAATGATTAAATTAAGAATGAAGAGGTGCGGGAGAGGGTACAACAAGGGAAGAGGGTTGTAGGAACGCTAAAAGCAGTAACAAGAAATAGGGTGGTCAGTATGGAAGTGAAGAAGTCCTTGCATGACAGTGTGGTAATCCCGACACTGACTTACGGAAGCGAAGCATGGACGTTGGTTGAGAGACTCAGACCAAGAGTGAGAGCAGTGGAAATGAATTACTTAAGGAGTGCGTGCGGAGTTACATGGAGGGATAGACAGACTAATGAGGAAGTAAGAAGGAGGTGTGGTGTGGAGGTAGATGTGCTGGAAAGTGTGAAAAGGACAACTTGAGATGGTTCGGCCATATGGAACGTATGGAAAGCGAGAGAATGACTAAGAGGGTGTACGAGAGCGAGGTGGAGGGACAGAGGGGGAGAGGTAGACCGAATATGAGGTGGAAGGATGGAGTGAGGAACTACATGAACGAAGGCGGTGCTGGTTGGGGGGAGGGGCGTCGACTGACTGGGGACAGAGGTGCATGGGGGCGGTTCGTTCGTGGCCACCCCTTCGGGGATCACGGCGTCAGGCAATAGATAGATAGATAGATTAAATTACCTATAGCAGTGTTCGGATACCTGACCCAGACTTGAGATTCATTATTTTACCTCTTGGTCATCGTTACAAATGGTGCATATCTTTTTACGCTACTTGGATTATAAAACTTAGCAGTTTTCTTCTAATTGCAAAATATAATTACCAATTTTATGTTACTTTGATTTTGTAATTATTCATATGTGATTAGGTCATTAGATATCTCCTCTTTACCTTTTCTACTTGGTAATCATTCATATTATGTATCATATGTTTTGTGCTGAGCTCAGAACCCTGTTTTGCTACATTTCTAAATAACCATTTATCTCCGTTACAATATATTTTTGGTAAAAATAGAATAGAAATATGTGTATTAAATATTGTTATCAATGTGGTCGTCATACTCTGGCAGTGTTGTTTTAAAACACCCTGTATATATATATATATATACACAGCATATATATATATAAGCAGTACACACACACACACACACACACACACACGCGCGTACTTACACATACACACGCATACGCATATTCAAACAAACACACACAAGCACATGAAAACCCAAAAACATACAGTCACATATGCAAGCACACACACACAGGCACATGGCGTCTATCATCGTCCTACCGATGCTCCACCAGTATACGCCAATATTAACTTCGCTATCAAACCCTATATTATGGAACTAGGTGACCATTTTATATCCTTACAAAAGCCTGCTAATGCATATATGTCTCTCTTATAAGGAGAATAAGAATATATTGGCGAACACAATAAAACCAAACTACATATATTAATAAATCTATGCATCAGTAAATATTCGGCCAACTAAAAAACTAATTATAGATTAGATTTGATAACATGACTTGCTCAACACACCTTCTCTGAAAAATACATTAGGATATATATGGCTAAGCTAATGTAATTTTAAGATAAGTCGAGTTAACTTGGGAAGGTTTGGCTATTCAGTTGGGACTAGTCTTGTATAATGTTGGAGAGGGTGTTGAACTGGTCGGTATTTACTTGACGTAGATTCAAATACAATCAAGCATGCGAAGGATGAATTATATCTATGTTTTGTTGACTTGTTAAGAAGTGCATTAATAACGACAGGAAACAAAGCGACCAATAGTAAATATATGGGTTTCTATACATAGTAATATCAGTCTTTAAAGTAAAAATATATCCGAAGTGTCTTACAACATTGATTTTCATATTTCGTGTTTGGGTCCCTGAACACGAATGCAGGGAGAAGGTTCAGAGATATTTAGTTTTCCTTATATTAAAGTATATGACATTTGAGAAACACATTATTCTCCTTGAAAGTCATAAATTAGCGAAAACAATATTTGTATTGTACAACATACTATAATTTGCTAAACTCTGTATATACATACTAAGCCAGAATGCATTTCTTGCCCCTCATTTCGAAGGTCACTATTCGAAGGACTACAGGACAGAGAGAGAGAGAGAGAGAGAGAGAGAGAGAGAGAGAGAGAGAGAGAGAGAGAGAGAGAGTGTGTGTGTGTGTGTGTGTGTGTGTAACAATAGCAAAAACATACTAATAAAATGAAAATTAAGATTTAGGTTCAGATTAACTCAACCTATATATGAATATCTTTGATTTTATATATCAAAAGGCATATAACCGCTGCTGGAAAACTTTTATATCAATGCTTTTGGTTCTATACTATTTAGTATATATATATATATATATATATATATATATATATATATATATATATATATATATATATATATACTGTATATATATATACATATATATATATATATATATATATATATATATATATATATACTGTATATATATAGTATATAAGTGTGTGTGTGTGTGTGTGTGTGTGTGTGTGTGTGTGTGTGTGTTTCTTGTACTCGCTAGGAAAAAGGAACAGCGCTGCAAGTTTTCGTCTGTACTCCAAGACATATTCTGACATATAGAGAAAAAATGGTTGGCGTAAATATACATCTCTTCTGACCCATGACCAGTTGCCAATTAGTAAGAAAAAAAAATGACGAATATCACAAACCAAAACATACTTAACCCCTTCAGCACACTGACGTGTATTTTCCTTGTATTTTAGCTGCAGTTAGGCGATGTTATGCAGCTTAAGAAAGACCCATGTTATTCAAAGGGTTTATTGAGATCGTATTTGCCCCATTGAGTCCTATAGGTTGATTTTAAGCTGATGAAAAATCGTCTAATGTTAATCAGAATAACATGTACATTACGTCATGGTGGTGAAGGGGTTAATATAATCAAACATACATCTAACACACAAACACCTACACATATGCAATGACAAAACAATAAATTTACAATATGCATCAATTACAATTATTTGAAAAAAAAAAAAAAATATATATATATATACCGGTACTGTATATATATATATATATATATATATATATATATATATATATATATATATATATATATATATATACCGGGTATATATATAGTGGGATATGCACATCTAAGGAAAAGGAAAGCGTAAGCAACCAGAGATGAGCCAAAGACGATATCACATTTCACGAAAGATAAGATACAAGACTTACAATCAAGTGAAGCTCACTAGATACACGAAATAACTGTCATTCTCTTTCTTGCTCTATTTCAGTAACAACACTAACTAAATATAAACAACTAACTATATCTCGAACTATTAAAAATTTAAAACATATATCCATACACGAAAATCCATGATGAAAATGCAATACAAATAATTAAGCATTATAATACACACTCATAAGACACATACGTAAACATAAGGCAAACCATGATTAAAAACATACTATATTACCTAGGCCTATAGAGTAATAATGCATTCTTATTTTTTTGACAATGTGTATGAAGAAAACAAAAGGATAAACTGCCTGTGACAAGTGTCTTCTCCTAAAGTTGAGAGCATGATAAAGAGCCAAATTCAAGGTATTTTTGGGTCAACATTTCTGGACACGCGAAGTTTGAAGCAGTTAAAGTACTCGAAAGAGGGAAAGACAGATTGAGGGAGATTATTCCAAAGCATACTTGTGGAATAGAAGAATGACTGGGAGATGCGGTTAACTCATGGGTTAGAAAATTTAACAAAATAGGGGTGGGAGTGTGTTGAAAGGCGGGTGCCCCCCACTCTCCATAAGGCAGGAGGCATACACTGAAAAAGCTCTCAAGGAATCTGATTATTATAATCGCGGTAGAAGAGTGAGAGAGATGAAACACTGCGGCATGTAGAGAGATATTGCAGGAAATTAATAATATGAGACAAAGGCACTGTGTCCCTGCGCGCACACACACACACACACACACACACACATATATATATATATATAATTATGCACAGTATATATATATATATATTTATTTATTTATTCATTAATCAATATTTCGTTTTTTATTTAATAATTCACTTACAAAGAAAATCATGCGAAGGAATTTCCAAGTTACTTTAGCATCGTGATCACGTTCCTCATTAAATTTATCAGTAACGGAATAAAGCTGTAAAACTTTCTCGTTTGTATCTGATATGTATATTGACAACACGTGTTCAAAATAAATAACTCTATCTAGGACATAATATTCTAAGATAATATAATAGAAAGTTTGTGTGTAGGCTATGTGAAAATACATGTCTTACAGATGGAACAGCGAGTAAGAGAGAGAGAGAGAGAGAGAGAGAGAGAGAGAGAGAGAGAGAGAGAGTAACAATAGAAAACACATACTATTAGGTTGACAATTAAGATTTAGGTTCAGGTTAACTCAACCTATGTATGAATATCTATGATTTTGTATATCAAAAGTCATATAACCTATGCTGAGAAAGTTATTTATCACTGAGAGAATGGAGACGTGGCATGACAATAAATGTATAGTCTGCACATAACAATTTACTTTTATTGTAAGGTGCAAAAGTAAAACTATTACGCACTTGCAAGCATCAATAATCTATTTGATATTGGGTTAGGCTGAACATGTTGCAAATAGATAATTTCATTAAATTTTACATCACCATTATACAAATATACAGTATATGTTTGTTTTTTGTCTGTTTTGTTTTTTAAGAAAAAAAGTGCAATTTAGATAACATAGTTAAAGAAATACCCATGTTAGTAGAATATTAAACACACACATTAGACGATACACAAATTATATATATACCGGTATATTTATATATATATCTATATACAGTATAATATGCTGTATATATATATATATATATATATATATATATATATATATACTGAGTATATATATATATATATATATATATATATATATATATATATATATATATATTATATATAGATACTGTATATATACTGTATATATATATATATACAAACAATTATGAAGATTGGGGCTTTGTATAGCTAAGTCTTTGAAAATATTACTGATGGTGTTGACCAAAAAGGCAGATATACGATTTGGCGTCTTTTACCAATATGCAAGAAAATACATGGTGCCAACACATGCTGTATATTCAGCTAAATATATATGTTATTGTTATTTTCTCTTTTGATACGTCGCTCATTCATATATACTGTATGAATGCAGGTAATATACAGTATTATACATATCTTAACATGCATGGATTATCAGGATTTAAACTTATTGTTGAGTAATATACTAGTATTAATGTAAAACACTCAATTTTTATTGCATCACATATATTGCAATATGGTAGTGTACACTATATACTGTATATACAGGATAATGTAAATATTTTCATTGAGGCATGCACGTAATTCTTTTGTAATTTTTTTAATTAAATTAGCAGATGGTATTGTATAGAAAATAACGATATCAGTTTCAGTGGTCGGATGGATTTTAATAGAACAAGTTTCAGCGTCACCTGCATCCCTATACCTGGCTTGGGTCCTCGTTCTCGCTCTGTAATTTCAAGAACATATTTCGATTCAAATATATTTTCTGAATTTGTCGGATTATTGTCAAAAAATCGTATAAAGATTTTCTTAACTAAATATGTGATATGATGGTTGTCTGGGAAGGCGTTTAAGTTAGTCTGATATGCATGTCTCGAAAATAGCAGAAGCAAAATCCTCAAAACTAATAATAAAAAAATAAAACAATCCTAATAACCTCCCAAGACGTCGGACCGGATATAAGAGGATCTGAGTAACTACTTCCTTTGCTGTTATATTGTCCAACAGCTTTTGGTACTATTATGGTATGGGTATTGATCCATTCATTATATTTAGGCTAGAAACCGTGACCCCTAACAGCTGTAACTCATAAAATGGCTAGAGCATAATGGGCTGTAAATTACCACACTTATTCTCTGGCTGACTTTTCCTAAATAGAAGAAAATACTCAATTACTCTAGTCGTTTATAATTATGTTATAGAGTTTAGTGGTCAACATTATTTTGCCTACATATAATGAATGTACTTACAGTTGGTTAGATGGTGATAAACTGAATATCCCGTTTTGTGGATGTACAAAAAAAAAAAAAGGAAAAGATAATTTCCTCCAATTTTGTTCAGAGTGAAGTAATATCTAAATCTATTGAAACCCGGAATGGGAAAATACACGTGTTCCTTTATGTGTAGTGTATGAGTTAACAGATACAAATAAACATATGATTTCGCTTTACAAACCCGACAGCTAGGAAAATATAATGGCTAACAGAAATATAACATACGGGTAGATGCATAAATGACTGTATTAATTCAAATACACAAATACGATCTATAAAAATCATAATTTGTATTACATTTTTAAAGAGGTTTGACTTGGGTGTCCCTGGAAGTGTTGAAGAAAAATAAATAAAAGAAAGTGTTTGTTGTTGTTGTAGGTATAATTATGAGGAACACTAGAGGTATGGCCGAGATAGTCCCGGGTCCATTTGTGTGGTGTAGATGACGTCCGGCCGGGAAGCTAAAATCACCTCATCAAAATTATTTACACAATTCTCAAAATTGGCTCCGCGGCAATTTTTTTTGTAATTTATGGCGTCCGCTGAGTCTGTCGTGGCCACCTGCCTTACTCAAGTCTCCTCTTTTGTTTTGCAATTGTCAACACAAATTTAATCTTATGTTCCTATAATATTAAATTTTATCTTGCTATTGGATATTGTGTTGTTGGCCATAGTTTGCTTTTATTTGACATGTAGATTCCATGAATAATTTCCATCAACCCTATTTGAACTGCATTACAACCTACAATACACTGCACTTTAAAAGTAGGATGGATAGTAGTTGAAGCACTATTTCAGAGTCTAAAATAAATGTGAAAATGAGAGTGCAAAAATGAAACAGCAATGACACCCTAAATAGCCACGACTTAATATACAATATTTTTAATTTTTAGCATTACTATTACAATTATCAGTAATATTGTTTTAATCATTATCATCAATATTATTATTATCATTATTTGTATTATTATTTATAATATTATTAATAGAATAGTAATAGTAGTAGTAGTAGTAGTAGTAGTAGTAGTAGTAGTAGCAGTCAATCAAGCAATCAATCATATTTATTTCATAATATATTCAGTAAATACAATCATATTACATAATACAATCATTGTAATGAAATATAAAAAGTTATGGAAATCGTCATGTATGCAGCATGCACACATAAATATTAACATACTCAACATTAAAATGAATTAGTTGTTAGAATAAAAGTAAATTAAATCCATTGTGTGAAAATATATAAAGACATTGCATTACTGCTACTACTTCACCTACTACCACTAATGCTGCTATTATTAGTAGTAATAGTACAAGTAGTAGTTGTAGTAGTAGTATATCAAATATGCGTAGCTAGTAGGCTATGTGATGTGGTAATTTCTAAAAGTGTAATATTTGTTATTCATGTTGTTAATCTACGTTGCTATGTCAATTTTGGTAACATACGTTGATAAGGATAATATTCAAATTATCATTACAAATTGAGTAGGCATTTGAATCCAGATATATTAAGAAATGTATATATACAGGAATGTATTGGTGTACCCTTTCCTTGCCTACCAGCTTTATAATCAATACACTGCTATCTCACTACTCCACACACCTCTCCACTCACCACCACGGGACTAACACAACATTCCCCCCGGCAGATAAGACACCGAAAACCGAGAAAAAGAAGGAGGGAGAAGGACCAGAGGAAAGTAAAAGGGAGCGAGGAGATGGCGGTCAGCGGCGGAAGGGAGGCGACGAAATAATTCAAAGCAACAAGGAAGGTGGAGACTAAGAATAGGAAAACAAAGCAGATGAGTAAAAGACAGGGAGCAGCAGAGGAATGGCATAAACGAGAAGAACAAAAACACACATAGGAGAGTAATGTAGGCTAGGAGCAGGGCAAGAGAGAAACAAGGAATACAGGCAGAATGAGCGCGAGCCAGAATAGCTACCCCCAAAATGGCCGCCGCTCTAAACTGCCATGGTGGCGGGGCGCGGCGGGCTTCTTGCTTCGCCCAGCTACGACCTCATACAATAAGCAGTTTGTGGGAGCTGCCGAAGATTTTCGCTGTTTCCCCCGGTAATTTGGGCGGCTGTTTAGCGAAATTGGACGCGCGTGTGTGAGTTCGGGAGAGGGTAAAGAATTGGTCTACTTGATTGTGGGGAGCGATAGCAGGGATGGGTGGCCAAGCAGTGATGGCAGCCGGGGCAGAAATGGTGGAGGGTCTGGGATATATTTACTGCTGAATATACTCCGGGGTCATAAATCATTTTCCCTGCGCGAAGAGTGCATGTAAATAAAGACTGCGTCTTTAGGAACAAAGAGTGACATACTATTTATAAATCACTTCCCCTGGTCGAGTAGAGTATAATTTAATATATTATGTGACCTCTTGGAGTAATAAGTGATACCTATTCAATATTCATGAACCTCTTTCTCTCACAAAATAATGAACGGAAATGCAAACAGCAAACATATAAATGACTGATAGTGATACTAGTTTCATAAAATTAACCATGAATAAAAATAATACCTCGATCCAAATAAGGAATCTTAGGGTTTATCCAGAAAATATTAACCCTACATAAATTAGTTGGTCACAACACTGTTTATTACTACATAATATTGCATAAACATAAACACTATGCAAGATAAAACAAAGTAAATCATGCTCATTCACTGTTAAATGGTATGTTGTATTGTGTATAGTGTACAGTATAATTATGTACAGTAGTATCCCACATTCCCCGCGCATCTAACTAGATTCTACTCTGTCATTCTATATTATTGTAGGAAGGAATGGAAACAGACATACAATTAATTTGATTGCGTAGCTATTGAGAAGAATATTTCTTAATTAATTAAATTTAATTAATGTTCAATTATTGTGCATAGCGATACTTAATCCTATTTCGATAATAAAATCCTATTGCTCAATACGTGGACAAAACTCCGTGAACGTTTAGATAAAACAAAATAAACATAATATCCAACGTCTGAAGGATTGTTATACGATGACACATCTAATCCGTCCATATTCGGTATTACAAATAATTTAACAAGATACCACAAAAACTGTTTCATATAATTTAGGTTAAAAGTATTATTGGTTTTCTGGCGAAATACAACAAAACAATGCAAATCTACTGAATTCATTAATTATTCGAAATTAAACAAACGGCGTGAAAAAATTAGAGAACATATGTAAATGTTTATGAGATATACAGCATATATATACTGTATATATATATATATATATATAATTATATATATATATATATATATATATATATATATATATATATATATATATATATATATATATATATATATATATATATATATATATATATATATATATATATATATATATATATATATATATTATATCTTTTATGATTATTACTTAATGGTTGTTTATTTATTTGAGATGTACCATACATACATTTTATCGGTAGAAGCTTGAAAATAAAGGTATTTGTGGGGGTGAAATAATTTAACTTTTATAAGAGTTACAAATAGCTGTGCTTACTTAGATAATTCTTAATCATATAATTGTACTTTGTACACAAACAAACAATTATAGTTGTGTAGGTAACGTAAGCGGGATAGCCAAATTGTGTCTACGATAGAACGTGTTCAGAACCATACAGACATGTAGTTTACCATGACCTTTCAAAGCTTGCTGTTGTTGTTGTTGTAGTTGTTGCTGTTGACTCGTAGCTGTTGGCTGCACGTGCCTTAAACAATTGATATCCTAAATAATGGATATCCGTAAGAATTTTAAATACAGTAATACAAAATGAAGAATAAATATATTATGCATATAATTATATACTGTGTTATGCATATAATTATATACTGTATATGCAGTATGTATATATACAGTATATCATCGAAACGTTAAAATGACTAAACTAAGCTGACTGTGATGAACACAATTCACTAACACAATAACGGGAATGTACAGTAACACTTAAATAATGTGTACCCTAGCATAATATATTTATTTTAGATTGATATGAATAAAACAGATACTTTTTTATCAAAACTGAGCAAAGCTTGAATGTAGAAGTTTAGTTTATACCTGCTAATTTTAGCCCCATGAGGAAAATGACGCTTGTTGACAGTTTAATCTGTCCATCATTAGGCGATTATATTCAGTTTTGGAAAGTTTTGGAAGCAGTCAGAGGGTTAAAATCTATCATCCTTCTGACTCCAACAATTACTTCCTAAACTGATTAAAATCGTCTAACGAGAGCCAGAATAAACTGTTAAAACGCGTCATGATCTTCAATGGGGTAAAGTATGTATTATCCTTGTTCATAAATAATACCAAAGTAGACATGCTATATTTATCTAAGCCCTGGCTTCAGAGTGTGGCGTGACTATAATAGGTAGGTGAATTTGGTACTGGCATCGCATGGTAAAATTCAGTTTGGTGGCCGGTCATGAATTCTACAATGACCGCACGTGTCACGAATGAGGCCAGGGGAGAGGGCAGTTATAATTTGCAACCCAAGTATGATGACTCATAATGTTGGGGTCAATTCCAATATATATATACAGCATATGTGTGTGTGTGTGTGTGTGTGTGTGTGAAGAAAACATAGGTTTCGAGAGATCCTCCTATTATATATATAACCACCTGTTCATTATAAACGAATTTGATTATAGGAATAAATATAAGTAAAAGGGTAGGACAAATCTGAGAACGAAAGGTGCACAATACCGTCTGGTGATAAAACAAAACAATAGTAAGACAGGAGTAGCTTCCTGAGTGCAAGCGATTTATGTGATTTGAGTAATTTTGTGCGGTTCTATTTTAAACGAGTTAAATCATATGGTGGTATAGAATGTCATAATACACTTGGAACCGCTGGTTTCGGGTTGTTATATTTTGGCTACTAGAATTATTAGTCAAAATACAACCCACGGTAGAGTTATATATATACAATATATATATTATATATACTATACTATATACTTTCTATAGTACGATCAGCTACCAAGTCAGCCGCCAAAAATCCGGTAATCGGAGCCATTATAAACGAAGTGTGATTAAGAAAAAAATAAAATAAAATAATATACGGTAATACTGACGGAAAACATTCACTACGGCTAAACAAATAACATATCTTACGTTTATATTTAATAAACTAACGTTTAACGTAGAAGCGCATAATTCAACTCCCATTCTCCCCAACCCCAGCTCTAAGAGAACTTTCCTAAACCTAATATAATGTTCTGGCGCTTTAAACAATAGCATAGCGCTATGAATGTAGATACATGTCACATTGTCACCTTTGGGTAATTTATATGCTTTACACAAAATTACAATTAGTAGGAATAATTTACTGAGTATGCTTGAAACACACGATTAGATTATACTACATTACTGTCTGTATTTCAAAGTATATACTGCTTGCATGTTCCTTCTATGCTATCACTCGAAATACTATTTAGTTATTTTAATTCATGGGGGTTTTCATAACCATGGTCATAATTCCAATACAGTTTGTCTAATTATTGTGTGAATCGTAAATGAATCACACATACTGTATACTGTATATATATTTCTACCCTTGCTTCTTTTGCTACATATTATGATTGCATTAATATGTAATTGTCAACCAACTGGAATGTCTTTGCCGAGTGGGTATGACGGTCAACCATCTAAACCATGATATTTAAGTATTTATATGTATCATATAATCAAATAAACCGGCATATATATATATATATATATGCAGTATATATAATATATATATATATATATATATATATATATATATATATATATATATATATATATATATATATATATATATCAGGTGCATGATCTATTTCTACAGTATTCTATTCCAGGAAATTATTTTTGTTTTTCCTTTCATAGTGATATACGAGCGACGTCTGTGTGACGGAGAGAAAGAGAGAGACAGCGGCGGGAGCGGTGAGGGGGCACGGCAAATGGCGGCGGTGGCGGCAGCGACAGCAATAGAAACTGTTAAATGGTGAGTCAAAATAAATATGTGACAGGGTATCAAATTTGTGAGAAAGGCACGAGGAGGGAGGTTGGGCACGAGGGAGGCTGCCGGCCGAAGCCACGCCTACCCTGCACCAACCTTATAATGGCACACACCGCGGTAAAGAGGTATTATGCTAACTTACGGCCGACCATGACATCGGTTCATTATAATACGGCTCAAGGGAAGCGGCATCAATCCACGACTCATTTTACAACCGACAAAGGGACGTGGAAAACAATGACTAGGAGGGATGTCAAATGCACCGCCGGCAAGATTGTAGATATGTCATTTTGAGACCGTGCATGCTCTCACCTCGACTGGGAACTAATTGCGCACCTAACTCTCCCGACGGTATACTTGCGGTACATAAATGTCAGTGCAGAGAGATTATATATAATAATTCTGATGATAACGAGGTGTGTGTCTGCTCGAGGGAGCGGAAAGTACGGCAAGGTGTAAATCATGGCTGACGTGAAAGGCGATTTTCCTGCATTACTTGTGTCAAATTCGAATTTATAGAATTTATGAGTCTCTAACAACACTAATGCTCCTTTATTTGTTTTAATTATTATCCCACTCATTGTGTTCTCCGTGCCTACGTCCCTCAGTCACGACCAAGGACTCCTTACGAACGTCCCTGTCGCCCCCCTGCCTGCCTGCGTTTTCAGCTCCTCAGGCAGAGCAGTGTGATTAGCTTTAATGAAAACTTGTTATTCTCAACACAGGGCCAGGATGCTCAGGCGCTTGTATATGCGGGAGGACGAACAACAAACAACATCACAAGTGGCCACACACATGCTTACACACACACACACACACACACACACACACGTACACACAGTGCCAGGCAGACACAGAGGAGCACGGACTCACCTATCAGTAGGCGAGGTCCGGCACGGGCGGCTTCAACAGGACAGCATTTTCTATTCTCAAGGGTTCACAGCACTGATAAGAAACACTGGTGATAAGAAAACGTTGGTATGGAGGAGTAGCAGAGGCAGCAGTAGCAGCACCACCACCACCACCGACGCATATTTCTGGGCTGGAACGCGCGCACTCTCCGACTTGACTCGCCTTCCTCGCTCTCACTCCCGGGAGATCGGGCTATTGGCATGCTGCGCGGCGTAGGAAAACTTAATTTGCCAACGTCCCCACCTCTTCTTGTGGATTAACGAAATACGTGCACCTTTGACGAAATTTTACTCTAAATCATACAGGAGAAGTGAGGAGAGCCCCTGCTTGGAAGAAGGTTGCAGCCTTACTGAAGATACTTCTAGCAATCCTATACCAGACCGGCCATTTGCCCGCGTTTACGATACCGCTGCAGCCTCTTTAAAGCCTGTGCCCCTCCACCGTCACTGGCTAACTGCACATTAATTTATGGGATTCTCAGTGACACGGAATGTCACAAATATGGTCTGTCCCCTCTTGTGTCTTCCGTAGAGTGAGAATCTACCTTCTCGAGACGGAACCTGTGGTCCTGTAGTCATAGTTTGAGGGGTTTCTTTTAAGCGTGAGCCATTGTGCACCGCCATCAGCAGCTTTAACGATCGACGGAGAGCCGGCAGCCGTCCCATGGTCAGGTTTTGGGAGGGGACTCGGGGCCCAGCTCCCCACAAGAGTTTGCCCCCATTGGATCCCGGCCCCTTAGCTTGGGTCAAACTGCCTCTCGAGGTCACGCCGAGAGTAAAACAAGGGGCGGCTCGACGCTCAACGGGTCGACGGGAACGCACCAAGCTGAAAATCTTTCCTCGCCTGCCCGCCCACCCTCACTCTCAGGACCAGA
>CM064519.1:36871929-36886929 GCA_032716605.1 Paralithodes platypus
AAATCAATGAAAAGAGAACACGGAAATCAACGCAAAGGAGTGAAGAAGAAAAAAATAGGAGAATCTAAAAATAGAGAGCAAAGGAATTAAGAAAGTGACCACAAGTCGAGGGAGGCTTGGATGAAAGCCAAGTGCTAAGAAGACGACACTTGGGTTGAATGGGCAGGAAGAGGAATGAGAAAAGTGGGCAAAATACGAAAAGGAAGAACGAAGAATAATGCAATATTAACAAATGGGAAAGGAGAGTGAGAATGAATAATGGGCGGATTATAATATTGAACTAATGAAAACAGAAAATATATTATTTGTCCGAATGAGAAAAGAAACAACAACTATTAAGATGATGAGTACAAAGGAAAACAAGCAACAAAATGTATATTGATCCTTACGGGGCTGTTTGTAACTAAACTACCGATCCTATGTAAATACAGGAAAGGATAGCACAGTATAATGTGGTGCTATTCGTTTGTAAACGCAGTTAATCGGGGATTAAGAACCAAGTATTTATCTGGACTATTTTTGAAAGTTTGAACAGTACTACACTCAATTACACTACTAGATAGTCCATTCCATAAATGTACCACTCGATTGAAAAATAAATGCTTCGAGCCTCATGTGAGTGAAAAGTAGGAGAGATAAATTGGATGAAAGAGATGGCGAGATAATTCGGAGTGTGGCGAATAGAACAAAATTACGACATTTTGATCTAAAAAGGTAGACAGGAATATAAGTGAATTAGAATGTAAAGGCAAGACAAGGAAACGAATGGGAAAGAAAACAAAAATGAAAACAAAAACTTATGAAACCAACTAAGAGAATAAATTGGCGAGAATATTGAAGAACAAAACTAAATTAATGTAATAGAGAACACAAACGTGGATGAAGAGGAAATACGGAGACAAAACATGAAAGAGAAGATACAATATTGGCAAAGTTGACGAGTGGAGTACACTCACGCGTACTAAAAGCTGCTCAGGGGTGGGGCCTTCCTTCCCCTACCCAACCCTGGGTAGGTGGAAGGGGGGAGTCTGTCCAAGTCCACCCCCACCTTCCAACTCCAACTCCCCTACCTTCCTCCTCTGGCTGCTAGTTAGTGATGAGCAACGTATGTTCTCATGTCATGTAAATTATAGCTAAACCATCATTGCACACTCTTACTATGGCCAACATGTAATAATATTATGCATTAGGTATTTAGTATAAAATGTTGTATTCTCCAAAATGAGTCTCTATAGCCTACATACAACGTGAGTTATACCAATTTCGGCTCTAAGGGTCTTCCACCTTCTCTCTCCTACGAGTTCAGCTCATTGAAGTTTTTAAAATATGTTTTACCTTCCCACCGTGAAACCCTACACTTGGATGAACGAAATAAGACGAGATAAATGGTTAGCTATTAAAACTTCGGAGATTTCAAGTTCTCTTTCATTAATTGATACTCAATTTCAATATATTGGTTAATTATAGGCTGGATGACACCCACCCCACACGCTTAGAATACGGCTGTGACTCTCACTGTCTCTCATAGCATACACTTTCTCTAAGACCAAGATGTAATAGGTCTGAATGGGGTGTGTGATTTGTGTGTGTGATGAATGTTGCCTACATTTGATAAACATAGAGGAGAGTTGATGGTAGAACTGTCTATTAAACCTTAATCTTTAGTTGGGCGTTTGTAGAGATGAGAAGCTGGGATTGCAGACAGAGACAGAGGAGGGGGAAGTGAGGCGAGAACTGCTACTCGAGGGCTCGATATTCAACCTTACTATAAGTTAACACCGGCTTTTACTGTAATTAACATCGAGTTCTAGACATAATTGATTGCAAAATGAGTTTATAGAGCACGCAGAATGAAACATAGACCGTTTATAGTATGCATTGTATTGCATAAATGGAACAATCTGAATGACATGATAAACAAAACAATCAGTAACAGTCGCAACACTATTCCAGCTAATATTTGCCGTTTGTCCTTTCCGTATTTGGTAAATAGGCCCGACTGCCGTAAGTTACTTGAAAACATATGATAAGATGGTAGAGGGCATGTTGATGTGTATGGCAATGATAGTGAATAAATCATCCTAAATACTGTATGAAATTGGAGTTAATTATGGTATCATCATATTCAAATCACAGTAAACCTTGGTCGAGAGAGAGAGAGAGAGAGAGAGAGAGAGAGAGAGAGAGGCAGGCAGGCAGAAAACCCCAACAACCGAAATTCAAGCCGACGTTGTATGTAAACTAATTTTTAGAATGACAATATATATTGTATTGAATTCCTAATACATTTTAAATGTAGGCCATAGTAAGAGTGTGCAATGATGGTTTAGCTATAATTTACAAGACATGAGAACATACGTTGCTGATCACTAACTAGCAGCCAGAGGAGGAAGGTAGGGGAGTTGGGGATAGTTTGGGGGTGGAAGGTGGGGTAGACTTGGACACGACTCCCCCCTTCCACCTGCCCAGGGTTGGGTAGGGGAAGGAAGGCCCCACCCCTGAGCAGCTTTTAGTACGCGTGAGTGTACATTCTTCGGGCACATCGAATAATATTACTAGATATCACGTAGTATTGATTGTCATTGAGCTTTTGCCACACAAACACTGACCAAAAGTACTGTATATATGTCGTGATCACAGGAACTAATTATTTAATCAACCCAATACTATACTGGGCACACGCTTATTCACTTTGGATTAATGTGCAACCAAAATATATATATTAAGTCTAGTATGATACACATATATTCGTTCGTAATGACTCATGAATAAAAGGAGGAACAACTCTGAGAGAGGGAATGAAAGGGAAAACGGAATGCCACGAACAATGTAGTGAAATAATATGATGAGAAGGATTTCATTAATAAAGGTAAAACTGACGGAAGAAGGAAAGCAGGAAAACGTGCGGAAAATAGTGATCGGTAAAAAAAGAAAGAGAGCTGAGAATAGGCTGAGTTGAATAAAATAAAGTTCAAAGCAGAAGAAAAGTAGATAAATAGCAGAAAGGGGAGGTAGCTAAAGTAGAAGGCATAGGAAAAGGAAGGACGTCATTAGTAACGGAAAGAAGGAAGGCAAGTTACACAAGAAGGAGGAATGGATCGTCAACTAAAGGAAAGAAGAAATGTAAAGGGAAAGAGGAATCGAATAAAGGAGTAATGAGAGGTAGAACAATTAGAAAGGTAGTGGGAAAGATGAGTGGTATAAGGCATATAAATTAATACAAAGGAAGAAGGATGAACCAACTAATCACTTTCTTCTTATCATATGTCTCCTCCCCCCTTTCCTCCTCCTTCCCTCACCTCTTACCCTTCCTCCTCCTTCCCTCACCTCTTACCCTTCCTCCTCCTTCCCTCACCTCTTACCCTTCCTCCTCCTTCCCTCACCTCTTACCCTTTCCTCCTCCTTCCCTCACCTCTTACCCTTCCTCCTCCTTCTCCCCTGGGTGGTGTTTGTCTGGCGTACACAGATGATTGAACTATTTGCTCCGACAATAAACTCCTTCAAATTAATTTCTCAATTAAGGTCCGCTTGTTGAGGCGCCCGGCTAACCTTGGAACGTGCTGATGGAACGGCGATAAAGCAGTAACGTCAGAGTATATATTATTACAAAAGATTAAGGAATTAACGAAGTATATACAGATATTCATTGGCATTACAGGCAGAGCTAAAAAGCATTGGGATTGAGTAGCAAGTGGGAGGCGATTTTTGTTTAGGTTTACTAAATACAAAACACCCACTTACAGTATACTAGGAATGTATTAACTTTGGACAATTTACAGACAACAGAAATATGTTCACTATTCAGTAAAGTTTAATTATTGACCTAACCACTATAATTGTTAATATAAATTAATTTGTATGGCTTAATTCTATAACAACGGACTTCAATATATGCAACTAACAGCCTACATGTTACTATAATAATACACAACGTTTTGAAATTATCATACAAAGCATTCAAATTCTTTATAATCATAAGCTACTCAAAATATAGTAATATACACATTGCCAATATTAAAATAAGATTATATTAATCTTAATCAATGTTCATTCTATACATCAATCACCTCAAAATAAAATATATACAAGCATGTGATCCATGTGAGATAGTATTGTCGATACGATCTTTTTTGGCTCAGTAATGTTTTCATAAACTTTATTACATGCCCAGGATTGCAAACAAGGATTTCAAAGCTTCTAACAAACCAATATAAAAAGAGATAAAGCTCTTTAGTGCTCAGTGCTCAGCTGTTTTCAATTACCCTTAACCCCTTTTGCACCGGCGACATATTTTGCAGCATATTCTGTCAACTATTAAACGATTGTATTTAGTTGAAAAAGGGACTCCAGCAATTAACAGACTTCGAACTATCTCTCTTAACCCGTTTCACTATCACAGATCCTTTTTAAAGTGCATACAATCGTGTAAATATAGCTAACATAAAACTAAGAAGACTTCGCCGGTAAATAAGGGGTTAAACTACGTTTAGAAACATAAATTGGCATATCAATATACAGGTATTTGTGTGTTTTTATGTTCATATAATTTGTCGACGAACTATTCAATCCAAATGTATACAATGATTTATTACCGCATTAAACAAAATGGCACTTGGAAGTTTTCTCTCTCTCTCTCTCTCTCTCTCTCTCTCTCTCTCTCTCTCTCTCTCTCTCTCTCTCTCTCTCTTATACGAAATTACAGTAAAATACGGAAGATTTGATCATATTGATTCATTCTCCTCTATACTGTATATTCGCATGACAAGTAGTCGGGAGGAGATCAATTTGTCTGGCAACAGATGAATGTAAGCCATGTTTGTTGTTTTTAGGTATTCATTGATCTTATGATTAGTAATTAGTAATATAGCCCACTATAGCGGTATTCAAGTTCTTCTTTCTTTGCTGTCCATATTCCAAGTACACCCTCTCGGGCATAGAGGCTGAGAGCCTGTACACTCCACCGCTGAACACAGTGAGGCCCGTGAGGCCTTGTTCCAGTCTAGGGAGTGAGACATGCGAAGCACCCATTCACGGCTCGAACCAACCCCATTCGTGAATGAACCTTACGGACTCCAATTTATTTACATTAAGTTACCTTGTAATGTGTAGGTTTATGATTCATCTCTCTTTGTACAGTACATAAACCCATCATCACCAAATTACAGTATCGAACATTTGGTCTGCATTCTGTTAAATTCTAAGGCCTTATATATTCAAGTATCAATACACTTCTCCCTACATCTTTGTTCTCGATTTATCGATCCCTACTTGGTCCAAGCGGGATCTTTTTGGACCTCCCTTGTTTCGTTCCATTAGTTTAGAGATTTACAGTCGTCTCACCCCATAAGTTTGGCAATACTAAGACGCTTCACCCCATTCAGGTGTCTTGGGGCCTTGCTGGCCATTTTTAAGTTAGACGGAAGTCTGGGAACGTGGTTTGTGTTAGCTTAGGGAACAAATTAAAATTAATTGCTCGATATTTGCAAAATACATTTTTTCTTTTCTTCAAAAGTAATTAAACAACGAATCATAATATCTCACAACACACAACAGATCAGACCAGACAGTCTTAATGATATTTGTAATGCCTATCACTTCAAAATTGAATACATATTGCATATTGAGCAACAACTTCTTCAATTATTTTTTAGATATGCTATACTGTAAGCAGTTATGCTTGTGCGCGATTTGGTCTTTAAATTATAGTGTAGGTCAATCACCGTTCGATTCTGTTGCACTAGCATTTCTCACCAATATCAAACTGTTTATCAGCCCCTCACTAAAATAATGCCAATCTATATACTTGTATCATATTCATTAAGAAAAGCTGGGGATACTAAGAATCCATTTATCCAGATGTATATAAAATTCTTAGAAATTATGAACAATGCTCACCGGGTTCCACTTTGTACATCTATTCGACTTAAAATTAATATAAAGATTATTAGAAAACCCCAGTCAAACCGGAGTTTCAAGACGAGCTGCAGTGATGGTACTTAACCCTTTCACGCATATGACGCGATTGTGAGCCTATTGGGGATACTTTAAAGTCTTTGTTACCATCAGGGGTATGTAGAAACCTTTAGTTTAGTTACTTCAACCTCTTCAGTTGTCTTTGAGTTAGCTGTGGGCAGAAAACTAATTTTGGAGAGGTAATTATAAGAGTGAGAGCACTCTATTTCTTATTGCTAATCTGGCAACCTCTGCGTCATAAATGCGTGAGAGGGTTAAGATTTCAAAAATATCTCATCTTTGTACAGACCGGCCGGATTATGCCTTGCAAACCTAAGCATATATATAAGCTGGCTAAATTGCCTGAGCTTTCACATGTTGGTCTTTAATTTAATCATATTATGAGTATTATCTTTATAAATGTCTGCGAGAGAAAACAAGTATGTGTGTATATGTGTATATGCATATTCTGGCCCGTGTGTCGGTGGGCATATGTACGTTTTAGAGTTCGGAGAGTCTAACAAGATCAGTGTATATAATATACAGTAAGTGAGGACTGCAATAAAAGGCTACAGCTACGTATTTCTACATTTATCTGAGAGATATTTTGTGTAGAGAGATATAGAGAGTGAGTTAAAGGAGAGAGAGAGAAAGAGAGAGCTTGACATTTTCTGACGTCGAGAATGGATAGAGGAAGAAAAATGTCTGAGAGGAAGGAAATGGTCAGAGCGGGAGAGATTGGAGGACAGAAAGGTCAGGAGGGGAGGTAGTGGTGGTGGTGCAAGCTGATGGTTGGGAAATGTACGACTTGAAGAGGAGAGCTAGGCAAGAAAAAGTATCAGGCGAATACGAACAGGTGGGAGAGAGGAAGGAAGGAGAGGCATAACACATTGGCTGACACAAACACACACACACACACACACACACACACACACACACACACACACACACACACACACACACACACACACACACACACATGGTAGACAAACAGTATAAATCATCATAACTAAATAAATAAAGGATGTTTGAAAACGTAAACAAACAAAAAAACAAAACACAAACAAGGAAGATAGAATGGAGAAGCAAATATGGCATTTATATGTGATTCTCAGCAAGAGGTTGTATAGATTCCACTCAATTTGTATACACATACTTACGTAAAGCAGCTCGTACTAAGTTATATATATTTTTGTATTCAACGTAAAGTGAAACAAAAATGAATCACAAGATAATCTAGCATCCCCAATTATGACGCAATCAGTGAAAATACAATAACTGTATTAAATGTCTTCAAAATACCGATACGTGTTATAACAAAATAAATCAATACATAAACTGAAAGAACACAACAAGAACACAAGCCTATGGTAATTGCGTTGGTTAATTGAAACCTGGCTATCACCGTCGATAAAGCATGTTGTCTGCCATTTAAGACAAATTACATGTATTCATCGATATATTTTTTTATTTTGTAGATAACTAACGAATATTAGATACCTTTCCTTTCCATTGCTTTACCTCTTGCATCGCATGTAAACGACTTAGGAAAATAGTATCTGATACCTAATGTCCTGACTAACAAATTTAAGAAATCAAACCATTGAGGAATACAAGTTGCTTTACAAATTAGATAGTGAGTCACAAATTAACACACTTTCAAAAGAAACAAAGCGAGAAGGGAAAACAAAGCCAAACTAAGATTGGTAAAAATAACTAGGGAAGATAAAGGAAAATACAAATAAAATAAAACCGTGTCTCAAAAATGAACGCAAAGGTCCACATATCAAAATGGAGAATTAGGGAAGAGAAAATGGGAAAGAGACAAACGTGAAGTAAAATAAGACGAAAGAACGACACATATGAAGACGACGTACGTTTATGCAACCAAAGGGAAAATCTTGACATGCGAAAAGAAGGAAAAAAAGAAAAGAAAAGTGTTAAGACGGAATTCAAGGAACAAATAAAAGGCGAAATGGAAAACATTGCAAACAATATTGTATGCAACTGACAAGAGAGGAGATAAAATTATATAGAAGAAACAGCTCGTGTTGGAGGTAAAATGTTCGGAATAGGTAAACAAAAGAGGAAACGTAATGAACACAATAAACAAGTGATACAAAAGGAAAATAAATATTTAAGCAAGGCAACCAGATAAGTGAGATTTGGGACGCATAAATGAGGGAAGGAAAAAATGAAAATGAAAAGTAAAGAAAACGAGCTAAACGAAGGATGGAAAAGAAGACAATTCGTAAGAGAGAGAGAGAGAGAGAGAGAGAGAGAGAGAGAGAGAGAGAGAGAGAGAGAGAGAGAGAGAGAGAGCAGAAGCAATAGAGAGAGAATGGCCAGTACTATTAAGAAAGGTAAGGCCAAGTGAGCTCAAAATTCGGTATAGTTAATTCGGCGAGGCTGGCTGGAACCAGGATCTACAAATCAAATGAGTAAGGCAAACACATTTTCCGACAACTTTTCTAGGCAACTTAGGATTGGTAGTTTAACATCTAAAGATTCATATTAATTACGGCAACTCTATTTACCTTCTTAAGTTTAGTTGTCGATGCAATACAATCCCAAAACATTGTCAAAGAATAAAGGGCGAACAAACTCACTTGTGTGACTCGACCTTTAACATTGGTTGGGAATGGGTCGGTTTGTTTCCCCTACATCGCTGAATCCCACACAGATCCTTTTATATTCTATTTGTCCGATGCTGCTGGCTGCCTTTTCCTTTTTTTTGTTTTCCTTTTACTCCTCCTCTCTCCTTCCTCTCTTTTTTTTTTTTTTTTTTGTACAACTTCTTCTACTGCTACATCTTCTCCTCCTTCTTATCTTACTCTTTCTTGACTAATTCATTAATTAGACTAAGGCTACAAAAGCTGCATTTTCCAGCAATTTATGATTGGCAACTGTTCCTACGCAACGTCTAGGGGTTCTTAATGGAATTGGTACACTCACGAGCCTTAAAAGGTATACACTCATTTCAATCTGCATTGAACCCAAATGAGATCATGATTCAGAGGTTGGTTTTTATGGTTCCAAGATTCAAATAGGTGTTTACTTACGTATAGTTTGTTAGTTTACCAACCAACAACATTAATTATAAAGTATTCTATATGGCTGGATTCTAACAAAACATAAATTAGACACTGCCAGACCACTCACTATCCACTATCCACTATCCACTGAGATCCTTAAGTGTTGCGAGATGGGATCTGACTATCGCGTTTCTCTGGGCCAAGATCTCCCTCGTCTCACTCTTTTTGTTTTATTATTATTATTATTGTTGGTGAATTTTCCATTACTGTTTAACTGTATTTCATCCACATAAATTTATATAATTTTAGTCTAACTACTGACACAAACAACAAATGTTATCAGACCAAAAAGCCGAAAAAAACGTTGGTGATATTCCGCCTACTTTCTCTTTAGGAACCAACAGACACTTATACTCAGCCAAAGAAGAGCCCTCTATGATCAAGTGTTTATATATATTTACCGGTCTTGGAAGATGCTTGTAGCATTATTCTGTATTCTATTTGTTACTCAAAAATATGTTTAGCATTCATGTTCTTGTCAAAGCTATGCAGATTACACATTTTGATACTTAACCTATGATTAGTATGTATTATCGCTTTAGTTATGTATTTGCATTTTATTTGCATTACTTCTTCTATTAATCAATTGTATATGCTTCAAAAACAAATCTATTTAAATTTTGCCTTTCCATGATTTTCGTTAAATATATTTGGCTCATTTGTACCTCTTATATATTATGCTTTAACTCTCTTCATTATGCTCAGTATGTCTCTCTAATAATGTTCACTCTATAACGGATCAACTCTTTATATAATTCTGCTCTTTAATATTTTATTGTAACGCCAAAAGAAAAAAGAAACTACGTATAACGCATTCCTCTTCAAATAAAATATATATTCTCCATGTTCTGTTCATGTTCACTTACTAACTATAAATATATATATATATATATATATATATATATATATTCTTGTCTTTCTTCGTGCTAAGGGAGAGCAGCAAATATTCCCACTCCAGTATTGGGGACCGAGACTTCATTCCATCCGGCGCGACCCTCCCAATTTGTTCTCTTTATCGCAACGTGGGGGGCTAGGGGGGGGGGGGGGGGGAATTTGGCCCCTCATCTGCCATGTACGTGAGAGAGAGAGAGAGAGAGAGAGAGAGAGAGAGAGAGAGAGAGAGAGAGAGCGAGAGCGAGAGCGAGAGAGAGTGTGTGTGTGTGTGTGAGCTGGCGTAAAGGGGATAAAAGAGAGAAACTCCGAGGTAGAGAAGAAAAGAGAGAGACTGAAAACAGGAAATAAAATGGTAATAAGAAATTGAATACAAATATATAATAGAGTATGTTACAGGATAAAGAAGCCGGCGCGAATTAGAAAGAGAAAATCGGATTAAACCAGAATAATTAGCAAGAATGGAGAAAAAGAGAAATGGAGACAAGAAGACAAGTTGGGAGAAAGGCGAGGAGAGAGCGGTGAATTATTATGTTCTCTCCACCAACCAACTCTACTCCTAAAATCGATTAATGAAATTAACACACACATGTGGCAGTCCGGGGATTCGAACCCAGGATGCTCACACCGAAAATCAACACACTATGCACTGCACCACGAAGACAGTTAAAGAATACTGCACAAGCCTACGATTTATTATGCAGTTTCGAATCCTACATACCAATCTTAGCATATACAATATCCCAACTGCGCTATCGGAGGCTATGCATAGGTGAAAGGAAATAGTAATTAATGGGGCACTTAACCCTAGGGAAGACCTCTCGATAAATTACTACTGAACCCGAATGAATTATTATGTTCTCTTCACCAACCAACTCTACTCCTAAAATCGATTAATGAAATTAACAGACACATGTGGCAGTCCGGGGAATCGAACCCAGGATGCTCACACCGAAAATCAACACACTATGCACTACACCACGAAGACAGTTAAAGAATACTACACAAGCCTACGATTTATTAAGCAGTTTCGAATCCTGCATACCAATCTTAGCATCTAGGAGAGAGAAGAGTACGCTCTGACACTCACACACACACACACACACACACACACACACACACACACACACACACACACACACTCACACACACACACAACCACGAATTCATATACGCACACAAACACTTATACACACGCAGCCATTCACATACGCACAACCACTCACATTACCGCATACACACTCACAACATCAGCTTTATTCAGATAAATCGTTCCCCTGAAAGTTGGACATGGCATTGAAGTGTGCATACAGTAAATAAATACAATTACAAAATACAGAAAACAGGAAGGAAGGGATAGATAAATATCAGACGATAACATAAGACAACTAACAACAATATAAACCTAATGTGACCAAAGGACAGACTAAACCTTTAGGTAAAGAGGGAAAATAGACAACTTGGGTGGGACATGTGACGTAAGCATGAAGGCAAATGCAAATAAAGTAATGAAAAACAAAATATAATGAAACAACATTTTGGTTGAAAACAATGAAAAAATAAACTGGATTATAGTCGTTGAAAAGTAGGCCTATATAGAATTTCTTTGGAGAATTGTGATAACTAAATTTTTAAATAGAGCATATCATTTCGTTCGAGTAATATAGAAGAAAGGGTAATGCTGTAAATAGAAGTGCAAATATATACTATATGTTCCTAATCGCAAAGCTTCGATCTGTAAAACCAGTACGGAGGTGGAAGGGGTGTGTGGGGAGGTGAGGGGTAGCCTAATTAGAGAGGACATTTCCTAAACAAATGGATATCTTGATAAAGACATCATACAGTGTTTCTTCAAGCATACACAAAATGGCAGGCTTATATTTATGTGTTGTTTGTGCAATTATTGGGCACTGCAAGGCCAGATAGTGGGATATTTTTGGTGATTTTTTTTTTTTTTTTTTCTATGTTATTGAGGGAGGCAAAAGGCATAACTGCCTATAGCGAGTGCCTCCCCCATAGTTGAAAGAGTGACAGGGCCAAAATCAAGGGACGTTCGAGCCAAAATGCCTGGACACACGGAGTTTGAAGCAATTTAAGTCATAGGAAGAGGGAAAGACTGATTCTGGGAGAGAGTTCCAGAGCTCAGCTGTTGAGTAGAAGAAAGTTTGAGAGTAACGTTTCACTCTTGGGCTGGAGAGTTGCACAGAGTAGGGGTGGGATTGAGTTGCAAGACGGGTACCACGTGCCCTACGTAAAGGAGGTGGTATGCACTGGGATAGCTCTGAGGAACACTGATTATTATAGTAGCGATAGAATAGCGAGAGAGATGCAACATTGCGGCGGAGAGAGAGAGATTGCAGAGAGTTGGTGAGTGGATGGGAGTTAATGATACGAAAGGCCTTCCTTTCAACTTTGTCTAGGAGAGCGGTGTGAGAGGAACCTCCCCACACATGTGAACAATTCTCAATACAAGGGCGCACTATGCCCCTGTACAGAGCAAGAAGCTGTGCAGGGGAAAAGAACCCCCTAAGGCAGTTGAGCACACCCAGCTTCTGGGAGGCTGCCTTAGCAAGACTGGTAATATGGTCCTTCCAAATGAGAGCAGAAGAAAAAGAGACACCAAGAATATTGAGAGAAGATGAAGGGTTGATTTTTGTATTGTTGAAGAATAAGGGATAGTCCGCTGGGAGATCCTGACGGGTAGATAGATGGAGAAATTGAGTTTTGGAAGCATTAAAGTTAACAAGGTTTTCTCTGCCCCAATTGGAAATAGTATTTAGATCAGAATTTCTGAAAAACTAATGGAGTAGTGTAAGGTTGAGTCATCTGCGTATGAATGGACGGGAATTAAGGTACAGTTAAGGAGATCATTTATAAAAATTAGAAAGAGAATAGGAGATAGGACAGAGCCCTGAGGAACACCGGAGTTTATAGGGTGAGGAAGTGAACAATGGCCGTCCACAACCGCGGCTATGGAACGGCCGGAAAGGAAATTAGAGACAAAGGCACAGATGGAGGGATAGAAACCGAAGGAGGTTAGTTTAGAAATTAAAGATTTATGCCAGACTCTATCGAAGGCTTTCGATATGTCTAGTGCAATAGAAAAAGTCTCACCGAAGTCCCGAAAGGAGGATATGAGTGAGAAGATGTTAGTATTCAATGTACTTCTAGTATGTCACCCTGATATCTCAAAAACATACAAGCGGATTAAGATATAATGGATTTTGAATACTAACCTCGAGATGTGCTGACATGGAAGTAAGTGATTAACGGTTTGATAATACCCCACGCAAGTCTCGAACAAAAAATCCTCTACACAAATAGTAAATATTATCAGATTTTAAAATGTAAAAGTTCCTCCCAATCTGCAGATCAAACCAAGTCATACTGTTACATAGATATTTCTATGATTTTTGTATTTGCTGAAAAAATACTTGCAGATATACATTTTAGACGCATTGTATCACAGAGCATAATTTTAGCAAAGTAGCTGATAGTAAATGTAGGGAAGAGTAAGGTTTTGGTCTTATGAAAGGGATGCAGTAAGAGAGTGTGAGGTGAGGTGAGGTTTGAATGGTCAGATTATGGAGAATGTCAGCTAATTTATGCATTCGGGTAGTGTGATGAGTAAAAATGGGAGTATGGAGGATGAAGAGCAGGAGAGGGTACAACAGGGTAAAAGGGTTGAAGGAACGCTAACAAATAGTGACGAAGAATAGGGTGATGAGCATGGAATTAAATATGCCATTTCATAATAGCGTAGTAATCCCGACATTGACGTACGGGAGTGAAGCATGGACGTTGTAGGAGACACATATATCAAGAGTGAGAGGGCTTGAAAAGTGCGTGTAGAATTACGGGGAGAGATTAATAGACGAATGAGGAAGTGTGAGAGAGTTCTGGTGTGGATTATGCTGGAGAGTGTGAAAAGAAACATCTTGATGTGATTCGGTAAAGTTGAAAGCATGGGGAACGAGAAAATTACAAATATAGTGTACGAGAGTGAGGTCGAAAGGCAGAGAGGATGAGGCAGACCGAGAGTGAGGTGGAAGCATGGAGTTGAAATGCATATGAGTGAGATTGGTGTTGGGTGAGAGGGGGAACACCGGTTGAAAGAGGACAGAGGTGCATGGAGGTGATTCATTCGTGGCCACCCCTTCGAGGATCAAGGCGTTTGTCAATAGACAGATAGATAGTGAAAATTAAATCCTTATAGAAATCTTATTTGCTCGCCAACTTTATTTTGGTTTGTTTTACCGTAATTCTTATAAAATGCATCAATTATACGTTTAATACATGCTAAGCAAAATATGATTTAAATATGAATAGAGATAATTATCTTTGGGAGTTTTGGTTGCATTTTTCTTACTTTTTCTTTTTCTTCTGACTAAATCATATTTTATCAGAGTAACTATTAACTGTATAATGCAGATCGCATAATGAGGACAATCAAAGACATAGCAACATATACCACAAACAATCAAAATACATAAATACACTATGCGTACAATTTCACATTACCGGAAATAAAATAATGGATAGAAATTTACAATACAAACGTTTTCACCATGTTGGTTTAACTGTTTTCTATAGGGATATAAATATATAAATATACGTACACCGGAAAGATGCATGTTCGACTAAAACAATAATTTTACACACCAATGACTATCAATCGGAATGTGTTCAAGTTAGTGGATCTATATAAAGTAATGTGTATAATTTGTGTCACAAATGAACGCCTACAATAATCCGTATATTTGTCCCTAACGCCTAAATACCCATTTTGTATGTGTGAGTGTCGGCCCCATCTGTGTGTACGCACTAGGGATGATATACGCAAAGTACCCTGCACAGTCAATGGGTCTATTTGTGTGCGTTATCACCTAAGGGATCTAATAATGTGTGTGTGTTTGTGTGTGATGATCATCTCTCTCTCTCTCTCTCTCTCTCTCTCTCTCTATATATATATATATATATATATATATATATATATATATTCTAATTTATTCAGATAGATGTATAGTTAGATAGGTATAAATATAGATACATATATATATAT
>CM064519.1:36889429-37136929 GCA_032716605.1 Paralithodes platypus
TGATAACAGAAGACAAAGCAATAGATAATACAAAAAAGTGGTAGGGGTGGGCATTGTTTGATGGGAGCATTGGGGTATTGACTGGAGTATAATGAGGGAGACGCATGGTGGTATTCGGTATATTTGGGGAGATGAGTAGGGAATTGTGAATGAATAAGACATATTTTTTAAATGTATTAATTTCTAAGGCAAGGTTATGTATGATTGATTCACGCAACATTTTACTATTCTCATTGAAAGTATTGGCGGTGATATAGCATATGTAGTAAAGTTTGCAAACACTCTAGTAGTGTTGAGCTAAGCTGCCTTTGCCCGATGTATTGAAACAATAACCAATAATACAAGTAACCGTGGGCATATCAACATGTACCGTTATATAGATTAAAATGCCTGAGCATACTTTGAGTTTCACATATTGTAACGGCAAATGACACGATTAAGACACTGACATTTATCGGTATAGCTGTTGGGAAAACATTGGTATGAAAGATTTGGAACAGTTGGAACGGCGGGTAGGTAGGGGTGGTATGAGTGTAGGCAAGGGGTGGTATGGGGGCTAAGGAAGGGGTCGTATGGGGGCTAAGGTAGGGGTGGTATGGGGGCTAAGGTAGGGGTGGTATAGGTAGGGAAAAGGTGGTATAGGAGCTAGAGTAGGGGTGGTATGGTGGCTAGGGAAGGGGTGGAATAGGGGCTAGGGTAGGAGTGGTATGAGGCTAGGGTAGGGGTGGCATAGGGGATAGGGTAGGAGTGGTATAGGGGCTAGGGTAGGGGTGGTATAGGGGCTAGGGTAAAGGTTGTATGGGGGCTAGGGTACGGGTGGTATAGGATATAAGGTAAGGGAGGTATAGGGACAAGGGAAGGGGTGGTATAGGAGCTAGGGTAGTGGTGGTATAGGAGCTAGGGAAGGGGTTGTATGGGGGCTAGGGAAGGGGTGGTATGGGGGCTAGGGAAGGGTTGGTATTGGGGCTAAGGTAGGGGTGGTATTGGGGTAGGGAAAGGGTGGTATAGGAGCTAGAGTAGGGGTGGTATGGTGGCTAAGTAAGAGGTGGTATAGGGGCTAGGGTAGGAGTGGTATAGGGGCTAGGGTAAAGGTTGTACGGGGGCTAGGGTAGGGGTGGTATAGTAGCTAGGGTAGGGGTGGTATAGGGGCTAGGGAAGGGGTGGTATGGGAGCTAGGGAAGGGGTGGTATGGGGGCTAGGGAAGGGTTGGTATGGGGGCTAAGGTAGGGGTGGTATAGGGGTAGGGAAAGGGTGGTATAGGAGCTAGAGTAGGGGTGGTATGGTGGCTAAGGAAGAGGTGGTATAGGGGCTAGGGTAGGAGTGGTATAGGGGCTAGGGTAAAGGTTGTATGGGGGCTAGGGTAGGGGTGGTATAGGAGCTAGGGTAAGGGAGGTATAGGGACTAGGGAAGGGGTGGTATAGGAGCTAGGGTAAGAGAGGTATAGGGACCAGGGAAGGGGTGGTATAGGAGCTAGAGAAGGGGTGGTATAGGAGCTAGGGAAGGGGTGGTATGGGGCTAGGGAAGGGGTGGTATGGGGGCTAGGGAAGGGTTGGTATGGGGGCTAAGGTAGGGGTGGTATAGGGGTAGGGAAAGGGTGGTATAGGAGCTACAGTAGGGGTGGTATGGTGGCTTGGGAAGGGGTGGTATAGGGGCTAGGGTAGGAGTGGTATAGGGGCTAGGGTAAAGGTTGTATGGGGGCTAGGGTAGGGGTGGTATAGGAGCTAGGGTAAGGGAGGTATAGGGACTAGGGAAGGGGTGGTATAGGAGCTAGGGTAAGAGAGGAATAGAGACTAGGGTAGGGGTGGTATGGGAGCTAGGGTAGGGGTGGTATTGGGGCTAGGGAAGGGGTGGTATAGGAGCTAGGGAAAGAGAGGTATAGGGACTAGGGTAGGGGTGGTATGGGAGCTAGGGTAGGGGTGGTATAGTGTCTAGGTTAGGGGATGTATAGGGGCTAGGGTAAAGGTTGCATGGGGCTAGGGTAGGGGTGGTATAGGGGCTAGGGTAGGGGTGGTATAGGAGCTAGGGTAAGAGAGTTATAGGGACTAGGGTAGGGGTGGTATGGGAGCTAGGGTAGGGGTTGTATAGGGGCTAGGGTAGGGGTGGTATAGGGGCTAGGGAAAGGATGGCATAGTGGCTAGGGAAGGGGTGGTATGGGGGCTACGGAAGGGGTGGTATAGAGGCTAAGGTAGGGGTGGTTTAGGGGCTAGGGTAGGGGTGATATAGGGGCTAGGGTAAGGGAGGTATAGGGGATAGGGTAGTGGTGGTATATGGGCTAGGGTAGGGGTGGTATAGGAGCTAGGGTAGGGGTGGTATAGAGGCTAAGGTAGGGGTGGTATAGGGGCTAGGGTAGGGGTGGTATAGGGGCTAGGGTAGGGGAGGTATAGGGGCTAGGGTAGGGATGGTATAGGGGCTAGGGTAAGGGAGGTATAGGGGCTAGGGAAGGGGTTGTATAGGGGCTAGGGTAGGGGTGGTATAGGAGCTAGGGAAGGGGTGATATATGGGCTAGGGTAGGGGTGCTATAGCAGCTAGGGTATGGGTGGTATAGGGGCTAGGGTAGGGGTGGTATAGGGGCTAGGGTAAGTGAGGTATAGGGGCTAGGGTAGGGGTGGTATAGGGTCTAGGGAAGGGGTGGTATAGGGGCTAGGGTAGGGGTGGTACAGGGGCTAGGGTAGGGGTGGTATAGAGGCTAGGGTAGGGGTGGTACAGGTGCTAGGGTAGGGGTGGTATAGAGGCTAGGGTAGGGGTGGTATGCTAGGGGTGGTATGGGAGCTAGGGTAGTGGTGGTATAGGGGCTAGGGTAGGGGTGGTACAGGGGCTAGGATGGGGTGGTATAGAGGCTAGGGCAGGGGTGGTATAGAGGCTAGGGTAGGGGTGGTATAGAGGCTAGGGTAGGGGTGGTATGGGAGCTAGGGTAGGGGTGGTATTGGGGCTAGGGTAGGGGTGGTATGAGAGCTAGGGTAGGGGTGGTACAGGGGCTAGGGTAGGGGTGGTATGGGAGTTAGGGTAGGGGTGGTATGGGTGGTATAGGGGCTAGGCTAGGAATGGTATAGCAGCTAGGGTAGGGGTGGTATAGGGGCTAGGGTAGGGTGGGTATAGGGGTTAGGGTAGGGGTGGTGTAGGGGCTAGGGTAGGGTGGGTATAGGGACTAGGGTAGGGTGGGTATAGGGGCTAGGGTAGGGGTGGTATAGGGGCTAGGGTAAGGGAGGTATAAGGGCTAGGGAAGGGGTGGTATAGGAGCTAGGGTAGGGGTGGTTTAGAGGCTAGGGTAGGGGTGGTATGGGAGCTGGGGTGGGGGTGGTATAGGGGCTAGGGTAGGGGTGGTACAGGGGCTAGGGTAGGGGTGGTATAGGATCTAGGAGGGGGGTGTATAGGGCTAGGGTAGGGGTGGTACAGGGGCTAGGGTAGGGGGGGTATAGTGGCTAGGGTAGGGGTGGTATAGAGGCTAGGGTAGTGGGGGTATAGAGGCTAGGGTAGGGGTGGTATAGGGACTAGGGTAGGGGTGGTATAGAGGCTAGGGTAGGGGTGGTATGTGAGCTAGGGTAGGGGTGGTATGGGTGGTGTAGGGGCTAGGCTAAGAATGGTATAGCAGCTAGGGTATGGGGTGGTATAGGGGCTAGGGTAGGGTGGGTATAGGGGTTAGGGTAGGGGTGGTGTAGGGGCTAGGGTTGGGTGGGTATAGGGGCTAGGGTAGGGGTGGTACAGGGGCTAGGGTATGGGTGGTATAGAGGCTAGGGTAGGGGTGGTATAGAGGCTAGGGTAGGGGTGGTATACAGGCTACGGTAGGGGTGGTATAGGAGCTAGGGTAGGGGATGTATAGAGGCTAGGGTAGGGGTGATATGGGAGCTAGGGTAGGGGTGGTACAGGGGCAAGGGTAGGGGTGGTATAGAGGCTAGGGTATGGGTGGTATAGAGGCTAGGGTAGGGGTGGTATAGAGGCTAGGGTAGGGGTGGTATGGGAGCTAGGGTAGGGGTGGTATAGGGGCTAGGGTAGGGGTGGTATGAGAGCTAGGGTAGGGGTGGTACAGGGGCTAGGGTAGGGGTGGTATGGGATCTAGGGTAGGGATGGTATGGGTGGTGTAGGGGCTAGGCTAGGAATGGTATAGCAGCTAGGGTAGGGGTGGTATAGGGGCTAGGGTAGGGTGGGTATAGGGGTTAGGGTAGGGGTGGTGTAGGGGCTAGGGTTGGGTGGGTATAGGGGCTAGGGTGGGGTGGGTATAGGGGCTAGGGTAGGGGAGGTATAGGGGCTAGGGTAACGGTGGTATAGGGGCTTGGGTAGGGGTGGTATAGGGGTTAGGGTAGGAGTGGTATAGGGGCTAGGGTAGGGGTGGTATAGGGGCTATGGTAGCCGTGGTATTGGGGCTTGGGTAGGGGTGGCATAGGGGCTAGGCTAGGGATGGTATAGCAGCTAGGGTAGGGGTGGTACAGGGGCTTGGGTAGGGGTGGTATAGGGGCTAGGGTAGGGATTAGAGTAGGGGTGGTATAGGGGCTAGGGTAAGGGTGGTATAGGGGCTAGGGTAGGGGTGGTATGGGAGCTAGGTTAGGGGTGGTATAGGGGCCCGGGTAGGGGTGGCATAGGGGCTAGTGTAGAGGTGGTATAGGGTCTAGGGAAGGGGTGGTATAGGGGCTATGGTAGGGGTGGTACAGGGGCTAGGGTATGGGTGGTATAGAGGCTAGGGTAGGGGTGGTATAGAGGCTAGGGTAGGGGTGGTATAGAGGCTACGGTAGGGGTGGTATAGGGGCTAGGGTAGGGTGGGTATAGGGGTTAGGGTAGGGGTGGTATAGGGGCTAGGGTAGGGGTGGTATAGGGGCTAGGGTAGGGGATGTATAGAGGCTAGGGTAGGGGTGATATGGGAGCTAGGGTAGGGGTGGTAAGGGTGGTGTAGGGTCTAGGCTAGGAATGGTATAGCAGCTAGGGTAGGGGTGGTATAGGGGCTAGGGTAGGGTGGGTATAGGGGTTAGGGTAGGGGTGGTGTAGGTGCTAGGGTTGGGTGGGTATAGGGGCTATGGTAGGGTGGGTATAGGGGCTAGGGTAGGGGTGGTACAGGGGCAAGGGTAGGGGTGGTATAGAGGCTAGTGTATGGGTGGTATAGAGGCTAGGGTAGGGGTGGTATAGAGGCTAGGGTAGGGGTGGTATGGGAGCTATGGTAGGGGTGGTATAGGGGCTAGGGTAGGGGTGGTATGAGAGCTAGGGTAGGGGTGGTACAGGGGCTAGGGTAGGGGTGGTACAGGGGCTAAGGGTAGGGGTGGTATGGGAGCTAGGGTAGGGGTGGTATGGGTGGTGTAGGGGCTAGGCTAGGAATGGTATAGCAGCTAGGGTAGGGGTGGTATAGGGGCTAGGGTAGGGTGGGTATAGGGGTTAGGGTAGGGGTGGTATAGGGGCTAGGGTAGGGGTGGTATAGGGGCTAGGGTACGGGTGGTATAGGGGTTAGGGTAGGGTGGTATAGGGGCTAGGGTTGGGGTGGTATAGGGGCTAGGGTAGGGGTGGTATTGGGGCTAGGGTAGGGGTGGCATAGGGGCTAGGCTAGGGATGGTAGAGCAGCTAGGGTAGGGGTGGTACAGGGGCTTGGGTAGGGGTGGTATAGGGGATAGGGTAGGGAATAGAGAGGGGGTGGTATAGGGGCTAGGGTAAGGGTGGTATAGGGGCTAGGGTAGGGGTGGTATGGGAGCTAGGTTAGGGGTGGTATAGGGGCCCGGGTAGGGGTGGCATAGGGGCTAGTGTAGAGGTGGTATGGTGGCTAGGGTAGGGGTGGCATAGGGGCTAGGGTAGGGGTGGTATGGGGGCTAGGGAAGGGGTGGTATAGGGGCTTGGGTAGGGGTGGCATAGGGGCTAGGCTAGGGATGGTATAGCAACTAGGGTAGGGGTGGTATGGGAGCTAGGGAAGGGGTGGTATAGAAGCTAGGGTAGGGGTGGTATAGGGGCTAGGGTAGGGGTGGTATAGGGGCTAAGGAAGGGGTGGTATAGGGGCTAGGGTAGGGGTGGTGTAGGATCTAGGGTAGGGGTGGTATAGGGGCTAGGGAAGGGGTGGTATAGGAGCTAGGGTACGGGTGGTATAGGGGCTAGGGTAGGGGTGGTATAGGGGCTAGGGTAGGGGTGGTATAGGAGCTAGGGTAGGGGTGGTATAGGGACTAGGGAAGGGGTGGTATAGGGGCTAGGGAATGGGTGGTATAGAGGCTAGGGAAGGGGTGGTATAGTGGCAAGGGAAGGGGTGGTATAGGAGCTAGGATAGGGGTGGTATAGGAGCTAGGATAGGGGTGGTATAGGAGCTAGGGAAGGGGTGGTATAGGGGCTATGGAATAGGTGGTATAGGGGCTAGGGAAGGGGTGGTATAGTGGCAAGGGAAGGGGTGGTATAGGAGCTAGGATAAGGGTGGTATAGGAGCTAGGGTAGGGGTGGTATAGGGGCTAGGGTAGAGGTGGTATGGGGGCTAGAGAAGGGTGGTATAGGAGCTAGGGTAGGGGTTGTATAGTGGCTAGGGTAGGGGTGGTATAGGAGCTAGGGTAGGGGTGGTATAGGGGCTATGGTAGGGGTGGAATAGGGGCTAGGGTAGGGGTGGTATAGGGCCTATGGTAGTAGTGGTATAGGGGCTAGGGTAGGGTGGGTATAGGGGTTAGGGTAGGGGTGGTATAGGGGCTAGGGTAGGGGTGGTATAGGGGCTAGGGTAGGGGTCGAGTAGCGGCGAGGGTAGGAATAGTAGTGGTCCTAGAATAGGGTGGGTATGGGGGCTAGCGTAGGGGTGGTATAGGGGCTAGGGTTGGGTGGGTATAGGGGCTTGGGTAGGGGTGGCATAGGGGCTAAGCTAGGGATGGTATAGCAGCTAGGGTAGGGGTGGTACAGCGGCTTGAGTAGGGGTGGTATAGGGGCTAGGGTAGGGGTTAGAGTAGGGGTGGTATAGGGGCTAGGGTAAGGGTGGTATAGGGGCTAGGGTAGGGGTGGTTTGGGAGCTAGGTTAGGGGTGGTATAGGGGCCCGGGTAGGGGTGACATAGGGGCTAGGGTAGAGGTGGTATGGGGGCTAGGGTAGGGGTGGCATAGGGACTAGGGTAGAGGTGGTATGGGGGCTAGGGAAGGGGTGGTATAGGGGCCTGGGTAGGGGTGTCATAGGGGCTATACTAGGGATGGTATAGCAGCTAGGGTAGGGGTGGTATGGGAGCTAGGGAAGGGGTGGTATAGAAGCTAGGGTAGGGGTGGTATAGGGGCTAGGGTAGGGGTGGTATAGGGGCTCGGGAATGGGTGGTATAGGGGCTAGGGAAGGGGTGGTATAGGGGCTAGGGAAGGGGGGGTATAGGGGCTAGGGAAGGGGTGGTATAGGAGCTAGGATAGGGGTGGTATAGGAGCTAGGGTAGGGATGGTATAGGGGCTAGGGTAGGGGTGGTATAGGAGCTAGGGTAGGGGTGGTATAGAGGCTAGGGTAGGGGTGGTATTTGAGCTAGGGTAGGGGTGGTATAGGGGCTATGGTAGGGGTGGTATAGAGGCTAGGGTAGGGGTGGTATAGGGGCTATGGTAGTGGTGGTAGAGAGGCTAGGGAAGTTATGGTATAGGAGCTAGGGAAGGGGTGGTATAGGCGCTATGGTAGGAGTACAACGTAGACAGGAATACAAAGGAAACCAAGCAAAACAAAAACAGGTCTTGGGATCCCTCGAGGTTTCTTGCTGTTGTTGCTGCTGTGTTAAGCACCCAACAGTTTATCAGAGAGGATATGATTTAGTGTGAATTCAATTAGGTTAATTAAATAACAATACAGTACAAAGAAAATAAATACGAGATTCTGGAGTCAAGTGATGGTACCGTTTGAATGCTTCTTTCTCATTGTGGACAGCAGTGGAACAAGCGTGAGTAAACCACGATTTTGTGAGTAAACTTGAGAGCGAGAGGTAATGAAATGTATGCTTCCCTGCCTAAGAGGATTACTTCAGTATTGCACTCGGCACTCCCTGAGGGTCCCGGGACATGGTAGCAAAAATTATTCCAGGGAAAATTAAAGAAGTTCTTCTGAAGAACCTCCCAGTCGGCAGGCCAAAATGCTGGCTTGGGAGGTCAGAAGGCCGTACTAGAGAGCAAGGACAGGTAACAGAGAAAAGGTTATGATCAGAGGAGCCCAACGGAGGGAGAAGATTTACAGTGTAAGGAGAAGGGTTGAATGCTGAACAAACTCCAGGTTATTCAGGATAAAAACAGATGTTCACCAGGTTGATCAATGAAATGAAATGGTGGTGGTGAAGAATGAAATAACTCAGGATGGATATTTCAGAAAAAGGAGAGATGGATGGAATGTTTTCCATTGCAGAAGTAAGATAGTCAAACAATTATGGATAGTCAACAGAATTAGGGGAGATATACACAGCACATACATATTTAGTGAGAGAGTGACAAGATAGCTTAAGCTAAAGAGTTGAGAATTCAGAAGAGTCAAATTTGGGAAGACGATAGCAAGTATGACTGTTGCGTACGTACACACAACATCCACCATTGGCTTTGAATTGATAATAGCGATAGTAGGAGGATACAGAGAAGAGCTTGCTGTCTATTGCCCTAGATACATGGATTTCAGTGAGTAATACTTATAAGTGTATAAGTATATTTCCACTAATACTGGTTATTCTTGTTACATTATTTACAATATATACAATATGCATTGGAGAGTGTTTGCCTAAGAGACGAACCCTGTTTACATGTAGTAGATCAAGTTTGGTAAAAAAAACAAAAAATGGTGTTCCACAGAGAGGAAGTTAGAGGAAAGGCCGCAAATGTTGCAGAATTTGATAGATAGAATAGTAGGTAGTGGTCCAAGGCACTTACAATTATACCAGAGATCAGTCCAATAAGAGCATTCCCCCCCCCCCCTCCCCCCCCCCCCCCCCCCCCCCCCCCCCCTCTGTGGGGAATCAGAGGCTGGTTTTACATGCGTAATTTTATTTATTTATATATTTCCTTCTTTCTTTCTTTATTTATTTATTTTTATAATTTTGCGAAGATAGTATAGTATACAACGTGTTTGTGGTATAATGTATTCATAGGAAGAGAAAGCGTTTTGGAGGGCAGACAGGAAATGCCCTCATTATTAGTGAGAGACAGAAAGGATCAGCAAGGAAGGCCAGGTGGTGAAACGAGAGTTCCAGCTGTAGCACTCTCCGGGAGTACCACATTGTTTGCCTGGTGCCTACACCCTCCTCCTGTTAATATGAGCTAGTTCAAAATGTATGGGCTAATGTAATACGGTACTTGATATTAATTAAGTGTATGGACTAAATAACACCAAATCAATAAACTATAGGGTAAAGTAAGATGTATTAATAAATCTAAGGGATAGAATAAAACCTGAAACATAGGGTTGAAGGGGCTGGGGTGGTGGCTGGTGGTGAGGGTTAGGGGTAGGGTGGTTTATTGGGGGTGTCTCTCTCTCTTTCCTCTGGGTGGGGTGGGGAGGTACTGGGGACTCAGGACCAAAAGGGAGGGGGGCAATAAACACAACCGGCCGCGACGTCTTTAACATGCAGATTTGGTGGAATTTTTGCACGTCATCCATAAAAGTTGGGCATCCTCTTTTTTTAGACAAAATATGAATATTTTCGCCGACAGAGGAAACTAAAAAACCAGGAGAGAGAGGAAAGGCCATCACAGGGGACACATAAACACACACACACACACACACGCACACACACAGACACTCTAAAGCACATATCAAATATGAAAACAATATTAACATAACGGCAAGCCATTAATATTGCTTTATTAAAAGAAGTGTAGCTATATTACTAACAATAGTATATTTATACATTCTCAAGTATACATTATCGTTATCCAAAAATATCTTGCAATATATTTCAAAGTGAGATCCTCGCTGACCCAAGAACATCCCTATTACGATACAAATATATCAAGTAATGGGAGTAATATTTGTGTGTAAATATACATTATTATGAAAGGTTAAAGTGAAAACACAAATACTGCAATAATGTAGGCTGTGCTCTATAGGAATAGATTAAACATTTAATCGATAATAATACCTATGTGGTTAGATAAACATACAGAATATTGAACGCACATTGTAAAATCGAGGATTAATAAACAACATATCAGTGGAAAAATTACGATGTAGACATAATTGTACACTCACTCTTAAACAGTCGTTAAACATAATTTGTTGATTTTGTAAGTACATGTATAGATATGGATTAGAATATAATGCTGTATGAAACAAGTTATATCAAATTAATCTGAGTTTATCAGGGAAAAAACCTCATTAATACAAAATCTAACTGCTATGGTTATACTTGGGCCAAAACTATTTACAATGTATAACGTAGACATATATTCTGGTATGCGTATGCAAACTATGCTATTAATGGAACGGCTATAATTAAGAATGGCACGATTTCAGAATGAAATTATTAATATATATTGCCAGCCTAGTTAATTCAGCTTAAAATCGTGCCTCTCAAGAGAGCATACCGAGTCAATAAACAATTTCATTATATAACAATTGTTTGCATTTATTGCAGCTACAGCCAGGAGATATTGACGGATGGAAAAAGGACTAATTGCAGCTGAAGACATACAAATAAAAGTGACAGGAATGCCACAGATATGGATCAGCAACAACTAATGGTAATTTTATGTCAATCATTGTATCTCATTAGGTTCTTCCAGAATACATCAAGATAATGCTAACTATGACTTACAGCTGAGACACACTAATCCTTATTTGGAAAATAGGTCTCATATCTCAAAATATCTATGAGGCAGTACACACACACACACACACACACACACACACACACACACACCCACACACACACACATAAACACACAATATATTAATCTATACACAGTATATATACCGGGTATATATTATATATATATAAGTATATATATATATATGGTATATATATATATATATATAATATATATATATATATATATATATATATATGTAATGTAGATATATATATATAATAATATATATATATATATATATATATATATATATATATATATATATATATATATATATATATATATATATATATATATTAAATATATATATAATATATACAGTATATACAGTATATATATATATATATATATATATATATATAGAGAGAGAGAGAGTGATACATAGATACTGTAGATATGATAGCCTACCTGGAATCAAATGTTTGCAATTTTACATTTGTGTTGACTTATATTCACCTTGCTTACCTATTAGGGAAACAGAACTAGCGTTTGATACACGCTCCTTTGTCTATATGTGTGAATAGTGGTGAGAGATGCATACATTAATCCCAGAGAGGTTTGTCTAGTCGGGTAGGATTGAGAACAATTATTTACACTACTCTGTAAGGGCATGAAAGAGGTATATCGGATCACTCGATATATTGATAGAGATTTACCTTTCTATCCTTGTAATATATGGGTTTATCACCACCAATATACCATTAAAATGGTAGATTATGACGGACACTATACACAACCCTTGCCTAGCCATAATGTTTGAGAGTGTATAGGCTAATCTTGACAATCGTGTGTGGGAGGTATTTGATGTAATCTTATAAGCGGTTTTTGTTTAAGCTTATCTTAGTTTTGCTTACATCCTATAAAGGCATAGGATAAATGATATTAAATTGAAGCGTGCGATTCCAACAACGCCATATATTTTGAAGTGTGGTGAGCGACACACTACTTTAATTACCATAATTTATACTTAAGGCGCTAACTCAGTTACTAAAAGTGCATGTTCATCATACTGTAGTTTCTTGTTCAGTATTTGTGTTTGAACATACAGTATACAACCGATAACAAAGGTGGATGTATTTGAGCAGTTTTCTCACATCCATTACCTCTGTTCACTTAATGGTAAATACGAATCTTGAAATAACTAATAATCATCGTCAAGTTCCATTTATGGCAACATTTTATGATTGAGCGTTCTCAGCGATAGTGAACTCATTCGAGGAGGATAACTGGAAATATATATATATATATATATATATATATATATATATATATATATATATTATATATATATATATATATATATATATATATATATATATATATATATATATATATATATATATATATATATATATATATATATATATATATATATATATATATATATATATATATATATATATACCTGTATATACAGTATATGCACAGTCATTTATTTATATTTTGATCTGCATATTTGCATCACGTGCACCTATAAGTGTGTGTGTGTGTGTGAGTGCGTGTGTGTGTGTTTGTGTGTATGTGTGAGTGTGTGTGTCTTTCTCACTAACTTACACATACACACTCACTAACCACCTCCAACTCTATCTCTCCCACCAGCCCGCCTAGCCCGCCACCACGCTGAGCTAGAAATCATGTTCAAGAAAAGTAATCAGAGATATATCGGGCGGCTCCCCACTATATCCCGTGGAAACGAGTGTCTGGGTGGACCTTGTGACTCGGGTGGGTCCAATATCCCAACATCACTAGCTTACAAATGGTAACGTATGAGCCCGCCACCCCGACCCTATTCCCACTTTTTCTCTTCCATGGCGCTACACTGCTAGCTTGCGTTTCTGTTGGTGTTTCTCTGACTCTCTCTCTCTCTCTCTCTCTCTCTCTCTCTCTCTCTCTCTCTCTCTCTCTCTCTCTCTCTCTCTCTCTCTCTCTACGGTACGATACATTTTCCATACAACGACAAAATTCTCCCTACAATTAATGAAATATAATCTATTCGTTATTGCTTGCAAACGATTGATTAAAGTGTATGGTGTTGATTAATTGGGCCTTTGACTTTAGCAGGGCATGACTAAGCCGAAGATAATTTTCTGGAGGTTTCTAGAAAATGAAAAGAAGGCGTCATTAAATCGTAAGACATAAAAGGTGAGAGGATTAGCGAATAATAAGTGAGAAAGTAAACACATATTAGGAAAACGGGGAGGAAATGATGAAGGGAAGGAAGAAATAAATGGGAAGAGAGAAGGGGAAGAAACGGGGAAGATAATTCAAGATATCAGGAAAAAAATGAGAGAGAGAGAGAGAGAGAGAGAGAGAGAGAGAGAGAGAGAGAGAGAGAGAGAGAGAGAGAGAGAGAGAGGAAGAAGAAGCAGAAGAAGAGGTGAAGGTTCTTTTGGTCTGGAGAGAGAAAGGGAGGCGGGCAGAGATAAGGGACTCTGAACATTGTAGAAATTGGATGTTTGAAGAGAGTAGGACATAAGTAAAATAGATGGACACTTTGAGGAGAAAACTTAAGTTCTGTGCTGAATATTGGGAAGAAATATTACTACTATAGGAGATGCTAGGAGTGATATGTTACTATATATATATATATATATATATATATATATATATATATACCGGTATATATATATATATTTTATATATATATATATTATATATATATATATATATATATAATATATATATATATATATTTATATATATATATATATATATATATTATTTGAGGGGAGGTGTGGCAGAGTGGTCTTGCCACTGGACTGGTAATCCAATGGATCCGGGTTCGAATCCCAATATGTCAATGGGAAGATATTATTGGGATGGAAGTTGTGTTGTACCTAGTTTCAGTGCATTACCACAGCACACCGAAATGCCAAAAAAAATACCCTCATTGTTCCCTGATTAAATAGCATTGTATGAATATTCCCATATTCAAAATATGTTACAGGGGGGGGGGGGGAGCAATGCCTAGTGAGTTAATTGCTCAATAGGTAGCGTTCTGAGAGTGAGGGTCCGAGTGTTGGGGATGAGACGGTGAAGCGCAGAGGTGAAGCGGCTTCAAAGATGGAGTTGCTTCGAGCTGGGGTGCTTCCCATGTCTCAATCCCTAGATTGGAACAAGACCTCACGGGCCTCACCATGTTCAGCGGTGTAGTGTAAAGGCTCTCAGCCTATGCCCGAGAGGGAGTAGTTGGAATATAGAAAACAAACAAAAATATATCTGTACATACTGTATATATAATATATATATATATATATATATTGCCCGACGCCATGATCTCCAAAGGGGTGACCACGAATGAATCGCACCCATGCACCTCAGTCCGCCGACTACCCTCTTACCATCCAACGCAGCTTTCACACATATATTGTACCTCTCAACTCCATCCTTCCACCTCACTTGTGGTCTTTCTCTCCCTCTTTGTCCTTCCAACTCACTCTCGTACACTCAATTTGTCATTCTCTCGCTTCCCATACGTTCCACGTGGCCGAACCATCTCAAGGTATATACAGTATAGGCCTATATACTATATATATGTGTGTATTTCTTGTGCTCGGTAGTAAAATGAAACACGGAGCTGCAAGATTTCGTCTGTATTCCAAGACATCTTCCAATTCATCATCACTTATCTTCCCAATTACAGTATGTTATCTATTTTCTGGTAATCGTGCTACCCATTAGTAAGAAGCCAGACTCCCCCGCCGACATCTTAACACTCTTATCAGTCCCACAATTAGTGTCACATTAGCACCTCCCTAAAACCTCCGGCCCCTACCATTATTGTAACAGTCCCCCGGGTTAGAGGAGGAGTCTCACCAGCGACATTTTTTCTCCAACTATTTCGGCAATTGTTTTCATCGGAATAAGTGCATTAAGGGGGGTCACCGTTTTTTGTTTATCTCTCTCTCCTTTTCTCTCTTTCCCTGGCTTGTATCTAGTATGCCCCATTCAGTCAACTCTTTTAAGACGCTTATCCCCATTCAGGCGTTAGGGTAGGGGTGGTGTAGGGGCTAGGGTTGGGTGGGTATAGGGGCTAGGGTGGGGTGGGTATAGAGGCTAGGGTTGGGGTGGTATAGGGGCTAAGGTAGGGGTGGTATAGGGGCTAGGGTAGGGGTGGTATAGGGGTTAGGGTAGGGTGGTATAGGGGCTAGGGTTGGGAGGTATAGGGGCTAGGGTAGGGGTGGTATTGGGGCTTGGGTAGGGGTGGCATATGGGCTAGGCTAGGGATGGTATAGCAGCTAGGGTAGGGGTGGTACAGGGGCTTGGGTAGGGGTGGTATAGGGGCTAGGGTAGGGGTTAGAGTAGGGGTGGTATAGGGGCTAGCGAGCGATAGCGAGCTAGCATTGTATGGAGTAACCCGGCTTCGCCGTAGACATTTTGCTATCGAAAAATGTACAAATTTAGCTTGCTGTCAAAACAAAAATTAAATTTATGCTGGCTCGCTACCGCTCGCCAGGAAAATATTGACACCCGGATTGGGGTAAGCGTCTTAAAACAGTAGGCTGAATGGGGCCTAATGGATACAAGCCAAAGTGAGAGGGAGAGCAAGAGAAAAAAAAGCGAGGTAGGATCCCTTAAGAATTCAGAACCCTAAAGTAGCTAGCTAGAGTAAATTAAAACACAAAGTAATCTACTGTAGTTACCCATATTCCAATTAGCCTTATTTCAATAAGCAATTACGGAAAAAAAGAAGAGCAGGCTGATTTATGAGATTTCGTCCGCTATATAATTTCGCATTTGAGGCTCCACAAAAATTTAATTTTCAAACAATTATTGCATTATATACAGTAGTACATATATATATATGCAACAATTACAAAATATTAGGAATGCCCATCATTGAGAGTTAACATGAGCCAAAATAGTGTTCATGCGATCGAAATTGCATCGATACAGAGTATTCACAGACAAATTTCATGTTATTATGGATTTACTGTAGTAAAAAATTATATGCAGAAGTATTCAGATAATCATAGGTTGCTGTACGACTACGATAACGCTGATAACATTTCGATTAAGGCTGTTTGGTTAAGAACAAAAAGGCTGTTCATTGCTCTTTTTGGCATTGCCGAATTCATTTGTTATGACATGTAGAGGTTTCGTAACTCTAATTATATAAAATATATATATATTTTTTGACTTTAATCAGACATTGATTGAGAACAATGTTCAAAGTGTGAGTTGTAAAAGGCAAATGAATTCTCACATTTCCAATTATAATTGCTTATAACTAGAATTGTCAATCAAACAGGGACAACATTCACTTTAGAGCGTAATCTCTAACAATGTTGTTTGTTTAACCTTTTTACTTAGTACCACCACGGGATCCAGATTGCGTTAGTTGTTATTGGAATATGGGTATTTGATTGTGTTAAATCGAAGCTCTTACTATCTTTATTCCGACAATCAATAAACTTCTACCTATCGCGTTACAATTGCTCTTGTGTGAATATGTGTAAAATTACATTCTTATCTTCCACTCACTAAGCTTTTTAAATTAGCGTTAGTAATCTCTACAGTGTGAATATATATATTTGTATACAATGCAACAATATAAAGTACCATGTGTTTCTGTTTGCACAACATATTAAAGGGTATACCTCATACAAAATCCCATTCCATGCAGAGTATCCTCCTACTGAGTTGAGTAATTTAAAAGAGAAAGAATGCTCTACACTCAAGCTCTACTCTATCGTTGAACATTGCCACCCATGGGATATATATTTGTCGTTGTCCTAGGGGACTTAAAAACAGTTACTGGCACAGATTGGGCTGGGTACGAGATATGTGTAATTCCTCCAGGCTCTGGCACCAGGAATATCAACAGTTCTCCCTCCCTCAAGTTTGCAAGGTCCAGGAAGTGGAGGATTGTTGGGGTCTTGGTTTCAAAGACTAGATCTACACCCCTGGACTTGGTATTCCAATGCCGGTGGTGAGGCTAAAGAGATTGATCACATACTCGCAAGCACTCGTTGGAAGACCCTCCAGAACTGCAAGGTCTTTAGGAGTGCGGAGTTCTTTGCTACAGACCACAGGCGTGTTGTTGCTTCAATCAGAATGCGACTTAAAACCAGAAAAATCTCAAAATTTTATCCCCCAGGGTTTAATCTTGAAAGGCTCAAGGATGAGGAGTGTGCAATGGAGTATGCAGTGACAGTCTCAAACCAGTTTGAAGCACTTGGCTCCCTAGAGGATTCTGTAGAATTGTGGGAAAACTTTAAACATGGAGCCCTGTCTGCAGCTAATTAATGAATTGGTGTCAAACCGAGGTTTCCTATCGGGTGAGACGCTGGGCATAATATAAGAGAGTTGTGGTGCCAGATTGGATAGAGATCAGGGTCAGCACAGGGCCCTGTCTCACATAACAAGAGCTTTCCTGAGGAGAGACAAAGTGAAGTATGTCAGGAGAATCGCAGGAGAGGTTGAGGGACATATCTCTGCAAATAATCACGTATCAAAGCAGCAGCTTCTCTGTGATACTGATTCAAGTTATATTAGTTGCAAGGTCCGTGAACGTCAACTTCGGTTATATGGGCATGTGGTTCGCCTCTCTGAAGCAGACCATGCTCACCATGTGTTTTCTACAGAAGGCAACCTTGAGTAGAGGAGGAAAAGGAGAAGACTACGGAATTCATGCCCGAGGCAAGTCGGCCAATCATACGATAGGACACTTGCTATGGGCGCGGCTGATGCCTGGAGTCTTGCCCGGGAGGATCCCCTGGAGTGGAGCTAGAGGGTGAGTGCGGCTACGCGCTATCACGACGTATGCCACTGTTAGTTGATTGTTTGATTTAATATACAGACACCCAGCTCAATCAGTGCAAACTGACCAAGATATTTACGAACAAATTGCTGGAAAAAGCAACATTCAAGACACCGTAACTCGTGGTGATTATAATTTACCTGTAACTAAGTGGGGCGACATGTTTGCTTTAATTTCTGGACATGACCTCTATGCCAACTAGCAAAGAAAGTTCACTTTTTCATTGTTTTTATTTTCTAACCCGTGGTAATAATGTGCTTGGCATTGTACTTGTAACGAAAGAAGACTTGGAAGATGGCTTAAATGTTGGTGACGAATTCAGTAATAGCGATCATCGAAGGATCAATTTCATTAAACATTTAATAGTAATGACATAAATAACAGCAAAAAGAGAGTTCCAAATAATAAAAAAAAAAAAAGAGAAAACAGAGCAAAGTTTCGTAAACTTGAAACAATATTCAAAGAAACTGACTGGAGCTTCTTCATTATAAAAAATTACAAAATTATATCATGGGAATTTTTCAATTTAACTTTCTTAAAAGCGGTGCAAGCGTGCATACCGTCGAAAAAAACGGCGTTCAATCCATAATGATGAGTCTAAATGGTATAATGAAGAGATTGCAGACTGTTTGCTTGCTTAGAAAAATGCTCATGATAGATTAAAAAAAAAAACAATCGGAAAACGTCGATGAATGAGTGAAAATCATTATATCTATGACGGAAAGCCAAACAGTTAATTAAGCTAAGTAGAAAGGCAATTTAGTTACATATAGTGAATCAAAGTAAAACAAGATGTAGAACTAAGAAGTTACTCTCTTATCCCCAGATACACGAAGGATCACTTATTGTTGTGCTATGTTACTAACCCAAATTATCCCCTACAAACTTCTCCTAACCCTGCCTAGGACATTTATCTCAGGGCAGTACTTCAATTTCCAATTGACCCGCAACTCTACTTCAGCCATTGTTGATTTATAGGGCAAGCAACCTAGAGGAGTCGCCAGACCTGTTGTTCCTTGACTTCCTTTGTACTTCCTTGTATTCTCCAAACCATCCAATTTACCTTACTTCTTCCCCATCTTCATCCAATCTCCCTCACTCTTCTCAGCGGCGTAGTATTGCGAGTAGGGGACACATCACGAGACTCTATTCCGTAGATGAGGGGGTGATCTTCGTCAGCGATCCCGTCCGGAGAAGAGGGAGGAGGAGGGAGCGTTGAGATTCATAGCAAGGAGAGAGAGAGAGAGAGAGAGAGAGAGAGAGAGAGAGAGAGAGAGAGAGACAGAGAGAGAGAGAACACTTAAAAAGGTATAGTAGAAAGGGAAAGAACTTGAGGAGGGAAGATAGAGGAGTTTTGCGTAATGGGGCAGAGCAGAGAATAGGTAGGGAGGGGGGACGAGGTAGATTTGCATAATACAATAATTTAAGGGAAAAGTGTACATTCTGATTGGGTCAAAAGCAATAGGATTGAAGAAGTACTAAGCAAGAGTTAGGGAAATAGAGAACCACTTTAGAATGACAATTGTAAGGAAGGAGAAGAAAAGGAGGATGAATAAAACAGTAAATAATAGTGAATGAAAATAAAGATTATAGAAAAATAAACCTATAGATGAACGGAGAAGGGGAAGAAAGAGGACAGAAAGGAGAGAAGAAGATTGCGAGAAGAGGAATTATGTAGAGTAGAGGGAAAACAAAAGAAGAAAACACTTTAGAGAAGAGAATGGGAAACTTGGCTCGAAAATGAAAATTGGAGAGTGAAAACGAAGCGGGGACGAAGAGGCAGACTGATATATATATATATATATATATATATATATATATATATATATATATAATATATATATATGGAGGCAGGATAGCTGAGCAATGGATGAATATGCAATACAATCTTATACAGAGGCAAAATAAATGTTTTATCTCAATTGGATGACAAAATGGAGTTCCGAAAAATATTTGTGTTCGTTTACCAAATTATTCCCGATTCCACTAGGAAGAGCGGTGTGTTTTTCTGTTTTAGTTTTCTATCATCTTTTGTTTTATTGTTTATTGTATTATAGGTTATTTTAATATATTTATGTATTTGTTTTGTTGGCGTCTCCGGACCCTTGGACACAATCCTCCTCCTGAACGGCTGCCACACGACATTGACCAAAGTTGTTTGCAGAGCCAAAAGGAATAAAGTGATACTGCCTGATTTCTGCTACCAACTATGAAAGCTCTTGCACCGCGAGATTGTCTGAAATGGTATGTAGTGTAATCAGGATGTAGTGGATTCAGTCGGCCATATTTGTTTACATATATTGTAGCATTATAAGTTATGGGATTGAAATTAACTATTGTGCCTGGGAAAATATGAGTAATAGAAAATAGGCAAGGACGAGAGTTTGACAACACAAAATAGAAAAATAAAGTAAAGGCCAAGAGAAAGTCTAAAAAAGAGGTGGAGATCATAAGAAAGTCTTAAGGAAGGGAAGTAAAGTACGATCCTGAACTTGGGACATCGTCCCACGTTATGACACGATGATTTTTTACACTGATCTAAATTCATCGCGAAACTTTGACACAACTTCCAGGGTGCTAACGAAGTTTTGGTGGTGGAACTGACGGTTGCGGTGGTGGTGGTTGTTATGGTGGTGGTGGTGTAATGATGGTGGTAGTGATGGAGGTGGTGGCGGTGATGGTAGTGCTGGTAGTGATGGTTGTGGTTGCAATAATGGTTATTGTGTTGGTGGTGTTATGATGGTGGAGATGACGATGGAGGAGGGAGACCTGGTATCATGGAGGCTTGATGAAAGTAGAGGAAATAATGAAAGTTTGGATTTAGGGAATTTCGATGAAACCTAATCATAAAATTCTGAATAGTGTTAGACGACTGCTGCATTCTACTTCACAATTATATTAGAAAACAAATATATATATATACAGTATATATATGTATATACTCTACATATATACAGTATATATATATATATATATATATATACCGGTATATATATATATATATATATATATACCGTATATATCTATATATATATATCTATATATATATATATATATATATATATATATATATATGTATATAGATATATATATATAATTGTTATTAATATTATTTATTCCTAAGTTGCATACAAAAATTTAATATTTGAATATTGATCAAACCAAAAATAAGGAATGCACCTCCGTACTGAAAAGCAGTTTGATTATTAAATTGTGTGGTTGAGAATTTGAAGGGAGGTTTAACTACAGGGTTAAGAGGTAAAGGCACTTTTTAATAATCATTAACAGTAGGGATTCTGAGTGTGAAGGGAAGCTCATATATTGAGGTTTAACAGGGTTTCTAAAGTTAGAGAGACCTTGTGATATAACCCTTTCAATCAAATGCCTATATATGAATGCTACTGCCAGACGACCTTCAATATGTTGGGTTAAGGAGTACATTAGTTAGGGAGATAAGTCTGGCAGGTGCTTCCTAAGTGTTATAATATCGTCTGGAGGTAGTTAGAATAAAACTAAAACTGGCGTCATCTGACTGAATGATTAGGAGATATGAGTTTGAAAGAAGGGCAAGTAAATAATAATAATAATAATAATATAATTATTATTATTATTATTATTATTATTATTATTATTATTAATATTATAATAATAATAACACCGTCACTGAGACCGATGAAGTCATTATCTTATGGGACATGGCCATCCAAACCGACCGAGATATCAAAGCGAACAGGCCAGACATCGTCATCAAGAACAAGATGAAGAAGGAGTGCATGCTCATTGATATGGCCATACCATCTGAACGAAACACCTCTGTCAAGGTAGTAGAAAAGCTTTCGAAATACAAGGAAATTGAGATCAGGCGGATGTGGGGTATGAAGACCGCAACAATACCAGTGGTCATTGGAGCATTAGGACTTGAGAAGAAGGGATTACAGAAATTCACCAACAAGATCCCTGGAAACATCAACATCCATGAAGTCCAGAAGAGTGTCCTCCTCGAAACAGCCTATATATTAAGGAGGGTGCTACCAATCAAGTAGTGAGGAACATCTCCCCTGCAGCGCCCCGGCTCTTCAGGATGGATCAGAACGCACTACATTTGAAAGAAATTATAATAATAATTAAGATACAAATCGTGCATCTCAATTTGTTGAATATTTCACAAACAATCTGAATACGCAATTGAGAGTGGTAAAATGTTAGAAAATGTAAAGGGGCTCGAAAAGAAGTAAGGTACATTTAGGGAAATTGCAAGAAATAATTGACGACGTGGGGAATTATTAAGCCATGTTATTGAACATGTTGATAGCCTGTGGTTGAATGTCCAGTAACTGCATGGTTAAGCAAAAGAACGATTACAGCTTAAACTGATAATTGGGAATGAGAACAAATGTTGTTGTAAGCTTAAATAACGAACAAGAAACAAAACAATGAGCAGATAAGTTATTTAGGTCTATTTATTGAAGAACATAATGATGAGGGTTGGAGAAGGATTGTTAATATTGAAAGAACAAGTTAGAAAGGGAGCGATACAATAGTGGCTTGAGATTTGTTAGTGTAATGTATATGGATGCGATGAGAGAAAAGGACGCTGGCAAAAACATATTGAAAAGGGGAGGAAGGAAGTAGGGAGCACCACACTTACATGAGTGGGGTTAAAGGCGGTCTCACACGAGCTCTTTTTCTGTCAATGTTTACGTTCAATTGTAGTCTGACAGCTTTGCAATATCAGTTATATCCGAATTTAGCCACCTTATATAGTCTAGTTTCCGATTCTAGCGCGATAAAGCTTTAGTATTACGAGAACAAATGTGTTCATCGACAACTGGCTGAGAACGCACTAGTGTGACTTTGGCTTAAATTTAAGTAATAAAACACGAATGAGAGACATGAGGAGTTTCTGGAACTCCTGTTTAATTTGCCTGGCCTCCCCCACTGTTTCTTTTTGTGCCTCACCTACACAGAGAGTAATCCAGCTATCTCTAGCAATCACCTCCTATTAATTTCACTACACTTAACAAGCACACTACACTTCCTTCCAGCACACCTAAATTACCTCTAACGTACCTTGAATCTCTCTCTCTCTCTCTCTCTCTCTCTCTCTCGCTCATTACAACCTTGAGGGGGGGGGGGGGGGGGTGGACACTTGTTACAGGTAGATTTGCATTTTGTCTCCGTCGTGCAGAAAGGAAAAACAAGTAGAAGAGCGACAGGAATGTAAGAAGGTCTAGAGAGAGTTGAAAAGGGGATGTAGTATTTTATGTAGGCAAGATGTGAAAGGGTAAAAGTGGGAGATAATAAAAAGGTCACAAAGAAAACTGAAGAAACACCGTGAAGGGTTGAGTATGAGTTATCCCCTTCATTACCTTGGAGTCATTTTTATTATATTCTTGCTAACTCTAGCCATATCTATTCAGCTTGGAAATCGCAAATAGTATTGCAATATAACATTTATGAATAATGTTTGGAAGGCAAGATTGAAGAAAACAAAAGCGGGCATGGGGTTTTGCATCAAGCTACGTATCTAGCTGAATTAGTATACACGGAAGAGAAGGAGGAAGATGTGTACTGTAGGATTCTTCAGGGACTTTGTTATTATGCCTCGCTGATACAGACGTAATAGAGGTAGTTTTACCTCACATGGGGCGTTGGAGGTGAGGAACCGGAGTTAGGGCACAGTCACAACAGCCATTCTCCCGACAATATTCCATCGGCAAGTTTGTTCAGGCATTATTTAGAGGTTCGTTTGCAATGGTATCGGACATTAGACTAAAGGCAGAGTATCCTAGGAAAATAAATTAGTCGAATATTTTAAATTTAGAATTTCCAGAAGGGAAGTCTCTCTCTAAGAAATTACAGGGAAGAACGTTCGTGTGCCTCAGCCTTTACGAGATGGCCAGTGAGATAAGTCGGTAGAGGCCAGCAGAATATTGATGAGGAGATAGGTAAATTGTCAGGCAGCCAGCTGATTAGGTGTATCTTAGCCTGATGTATTTGACTTAAATGGCAAAACGGGTCCATTTGTTCTAACAATGCCTTAGCCAGCAATACTAAAAAACTCCAGACATGACATAACTCAGAATATTTTACATGCAATAATCCTCTTGCCTTTTCTTAACTTCTTAATTGTTTATTTTGTATTTCTTCCAAGTACTTATTATTTTCTTCGTTCAACCGAGTTTACAAAACAAGTACTTTAAGCCCAGTGTGTGCTACAATTTAGCTATACCGAGTGCTATTTCTCATTTCTTGTCTTATTTAGCTATACCGAGTGCTATTTCTCATTTCTTGTCTTTTAATGTTACTTTAATATAATTATTTCCTCAATTTATCCAAGAATGTAATCAGCGTCCACATCATTTAGATACATTATGCTAAATTACTTAGAATATTTACTTCACCATGATTTCCCTGTTACAATATATGTTTAGTTATTTAAATGAAATCATTAACAGACTAATTGTTCATAATTTAGTACTAATAAGAATGAATTCAACATACAATACTTCCCCTTGTTCGTTAACTTCACCATTACTCCTTATTTACTCATAAATATTCAACTGCTTGGTTCAACACATAGGTTACATTCCTGGTATCAATTCCGCTTCCATACTTCCTCATTCACCCTAATCCATCCCGTTTTAGTTCATCTTTCGCGTTCATCATTTTAGTCCTTTCGGTTCCATATTGACTTAAACTAGTTTTTCCCTTACTCATTTTACTTTTACATAGTTTGTGTTCATTCTGGGTTATATGTGTCTCACCTCACCACTTTTGTATTCTCATTTCCTTACGTTTTCATCCTGTTTTGCCATTGTGTCTTCGTCTTTGCTAAAACCTCTTGATTCTATTCTGTATTTATACTTCCCTTCCTTACTTTTATTTACCTTATCCAACCCCTTCTCTATCTCTCTTTCCACCATCCTGGAGCGAGATACACAAGTCGCTGACCACACCTCCTTCCCCCCTCCCCCTTCACACACAAATCCCCCTTCCCCCTCCTTACCTTTACTTCGCTTATCCCCCCAATCCTCTCCTTCCCCCTCAACTCATTAACTCTCTCTCTCTCTCTCTCTCTCTCTCTCTCTCTCTCTCTCTCTCTCTCTCTCTCTCTCTCTCTCTCTCTCTCTCTCTCTATATATATATATATATATATATATATATATATATATATATATATATATATATATATATATAATCCCTGATTTATTATTATTTTATCTCCAATCTGTTATTTCATGCCCTCTACATATTACATTCTACTCAGGTTCTATTGTTAATCTTGCGCCTATTTATTTGCATGAGACCTCTAACAAATTACCTCCCCCATCTGTCCTTAACTAACAGAACAGTTATTGTCACTTTCCCAACACTTCACCTGTAAGTTATCCCCTCTCTTCTCGTACTAAACACTTATCACAATTCATTGGCTCTCAATCTTCCCTGTCCTCGTTTCTCTCTTTCCCTAAAACCAGGTAATCTTATACACACCTGCACTTTTCTACCAGCATATTACTCCCCCAAAACAGGTGCGCTTGTGATCAGCAAGAAGGTTAAACCCATTTGATTTTGTTTAACTATTAAAGACAATGTGAAATGTAACTGGGATATAATAAACCCTTTTATGTTCTCGCTTCTGGTCCATACAAATTCAAATGCATGTTAATTCATTGGATCTCACGGCTGCATATCTATCGTTGCACAATCCCTAATGCTTTAAACTCAACCCACGTACTATACATCGTCCAACAACCTTTTTCTCAACCTAGTCCATTGTCTCCAGAAGTTTTCCTACTACTAGCCTTTCCTTATGCCATCTAACCTGATCACTTCCCACCTACAACGCATACGTTTGAGCCTCTCTAAGAGTTTTCATCTCTCGCAAACATTTGCTTATAAGCCTCTTCCATCACTCCGTCACTCTTTGTATCTCAAATCTCTGGAACATCCCCACCACCTTCCTGTAAACAATCCATCTACTCCCTTCTCCCCAACTTAACAAAGACTACCCCTCCCTCCCCTCTTTTTCTACACCAACTCCCACTACCGCAACCCCTACCAATTAACTTCCCCTCTCCCTACCTCCAATTCGTCCTCCTTTCGAAATAACTTAATTACTCCCCTCCCTAACACCTACCTCCAAGTTTTTCCTCCTCCCTGACTAATCTGTTCTCCACAGTTCCCCAACCTTTAGACCACATCAACCCTCTCTACCTCTTCTCAGCTAATATCTTCTCCCAACACAATATCTATCCTATTAGTCTAACCTAATCATAATGTCACCCAAACTAACTTAATTGTCTCCCCTCCCTCCATTTCCCCACCACACACCTCTCTAACTAACCCGATCGTCTCCACCCTCTCCTCGCCTCACCCCAACAATAATTCCCCCACCTAACATCTACCCACACCTCACCCAGACAAATGTAATTGTTTTAATTCTTTCCATCCCTAACCTAACCTATTTCCCCTACTCTCCCCATTTAACCTAATCGTTCCCCTTCCCTCTGCCTTCCCCTCCAAACCCCTTGAACTCAGAGTGGCCAGATGGCATTCCACCTCTCCACTCTGATTGGCCAATAACTCTAAACCCAGGAGAACCTTGATTGGTCAGGTTCCACTGGAGGCGGCTGGAAGGGTCCTTTTAAAACCCGGGAGCCCTCTGTGGGGAGATCCTGTCATCTTTATACAGTAACCGCCATCACGCTTACTTGGCGTTATGACACCGCTGCTATGTACAGTCGTCAACAATAATTGAGGTTGCATTTGTGAACATGATATCTATTTAAGTACATATTCTTATTAGAAAATAACACTAATTACACAAACTAATTTATTGCAAACTAAATATATTCTCGCTTGGAATTACACATACTAATAACAATATTCTGAAACAGAGGAATATGGAGCTCAATGTAGAATAATGTGAAGAAAATAGTACCGAAGCTGTTACTCGAGTTTGTTTTGTTAAACCCAGCCCGAAAGTAATTGTCTGAAGAGTGGGCCTAAATGCAAACACCAAGAAAACATTAAATTCCATAGCTCATACAAAATCCCTTCCTATACTTATCACTGTTAAGTCGGTATCACACGAGCGCTTTTTCACTCAACATTTATCCTCAACACTGGTCTGGCAGCTTATGTGGTCAATATATACAATATTTTGGTTGCCTAAATTCATCTGCCATCAGTCTAGTTTCCGATACCAATGCAAAATATTCCAGGAATGTTGCCAGAAAAATGTTGATCACCGAATGTTGACTATAAAAGCTCTCGTGTGATATCGGCTTTAAAAGCATGGTATTATGATTGATACCGCACAGTTGTCTTGGTTTGCCATCAATTTGGATCTAATATCTTAAATAAAACCATGTACGACATTTTAAGCTTTAGGAGGTTGATGGCAAACCCTGTCACCTCTCTCTTGTAGTAGTGATAAGACAGACTAGACCACTCGAATTACACCTGTTTGGAAAATGGCTTTATATAACTTACCCTGATATTTTTTTTTTTTTTTTTCTATGTGATTGAGGGAGGCAAAAGGCATAACTGCCTATAGCGAGTGCCTCCCCCATAGTTGAAAGAGTGACAGGGCCAAAATCAAGGGACGTTCGAGCCAAAATGCCTGGACACACGGAGTTTGAAGCAATTTAAGTTTTAGGAAGAAGGAAAGACTGATTCTGGGAGAGAGTTCCAGAGCTCAGATGTTGAGTAGAAGAAAGTTTGAGAGTAACGTTTCACTCTTGGGTTGGAGAGTTGCACAGAGTAGGGGTGGGATTGAGTTGCAAGACGGGTACCACGTGCCCTACGTAAAGGAGGTGGTATGCACTGGGATAGCTCTGAGGAACACTGATTATTATAGTAGCGATAGAATAGCGAGAGAGATGCAACATTGCGGCGGAGAGAGAGAGATTGCAGAGAGTTGGTGAGTGGACGGGAGTTAATGATACGAAAGGCCTTCCTTTCAACTTTGTCTAGGAGAGCGGTGTGAGAGGAACCTCCCCACACATGTGAACAATACTCAATACAAGGGCGCACTATGCCCCTGTACAGAGCAAGAAGCTGTGCAGGGGAAAAGAACCCCCTAAGGCGGTTGAGCACACCCAGCTTCTGGGAGGCTGCCTTAGCAAGATATGCTTAGTACATGATAATGTAATGTGAAGGCAGTATTTTATATTAATATTACATAGGTGTAAAATTTGTCTCTACCTACGTATAAACAATTATTCATATGTTGGTCTTATGAATAATGAATAAACTCAACCCATATGGCAATACTAATAGTAACGGGATAAAGGTATCTTTGTAAAATAGCGTACCGCCAATGTACCAAAAGATTCCACCTTGATTTTCACTTTCAAATTGAATTATTGGATAGCTTGCCTTTATATCTATATTATTAAACTTATGCTGTTCATACCTCTCTTTACATATCTGCCCATCTTTGTAACTGCTTTTACAGCATGAAGTGCTGCACAGAGATATTGAGAACCAAAATGGTGGCCAGTGACCTGACTCTTGAAGCTCTTTGCCTGATTATGTTATTCTACAGGCACCCCTAATACCTTCCTGTACGTCACGACAGTTTGGAGCCGCCACTCACCACCACCATCCAAAACACTAACTTTATTATATAATTTCATTTATAAGAAACTCGGACTGCTATTATTGCACATAGGAGGTATATTGTCCACTAACAACTATGATAACGAGGAACTATGATCTTTAAGATTAGGATATAAGCTTAGTTTGTTGACACCATAACATTTACGTGATATACAAACTGCAAAATAATATAATACTGGACATTGATGAAGCAACCTTAATAGTAAGCATTCCCTTGACTGGTATACACTGATGTAAGACAACTTTCAACAACTTTGCTTTTACCAATGAATACTTCTAAATTCTTAATTGTGCATTCAAGTATCGTATTTATTAATTTTTACCAAAAGGAAGTTAACAATTAAAATATTTTTACGCCTAGCTTCATTATATCCTGACTACCACTAGGTTTCATTAGGTAATTAGGGATGACATGTGAGAGTTGGGCAATTAACTGAGACAGGTTGTACTCCTCTGATACCTGGACATTTTTCATAACCTATATTTTATATTATGTAGTGTCTTCCAGCATATAGTTATAATTTGCATTGAAGGGCTAAATCCAACATATATAACGTTGGCTTTAGACCAGGCAGAAGTTAGGTGTACACCATGGCTTTCACAAAAAATTGCCGGCAAAACCTCTCTTTATAGATAATTGTTTATAACAATTATCTCTCTCTCTCTCTCTCTCTCTCTCTCTCTTTCTCTCTCTCTCTCTCTCTCTCTCTCTCTCTCTCTCTCTCTCTCTCTCTCTCTCTCTCTCTCTCTCTCTCTCTCTCCACACACGCAATATTCCGTCATCAACCACAGCCACAGTAATAGAGGGGGGGGGGGGGGGGGGCTTGATTTTTTGGATCTTCACATTACTTTTTGGGAATCCTGTCCTAGTGTCTGGCTTGGTCGCTGCTAGGACTCGGGCAATAAGAATATTAGGGGGTTCATTACATACTATCTCCTGCGCCGATCTAGCATAGAAATATATCTTAAGCGCATACCAGGGTCCCGGTGGAGTGGTGGTGGTGGAGGGAGGCGGTACGTAAGTTCAGCGATACTAGTCAATTACCGTATCTTCCAGCCGGCGTTCAGGTCCTTCACATTGATATGATCATTGGGGAGTGGGGGGAGAGTTAAGGGAGCCCACCTGGCTTGTTTTTTATCTCTCTCCCTCTCTCTTTGTCTTGTATCCATTCGGGCCCATTCAGCCTACTGCTTAAGAGGTTTACCCCCATCCAGGTGTCAATATTTTCCTGGCGAGCGGTAGCGAGCAAGCATTTATATATTTTTGTTTTGACCTCAAGCTAAATTTTTCTCCATACAATGATGGCTCGCTTACGCTCGCCAAGAAGAAATCGACACCTGGATGGGGATAAACATCTTAAAACAGTTGGCTGCATGGGGCCGAATGGATACAAGCCAGGGAACGAGAGAAAAGGAGAGAAAGATAAACAAAACACGGTGACCCCCCTTAAGTGGTTGGAGTGGTGGTGTGGGTTTTACTTTAGTAGTTGGTTTAACTCGGTTGATGATGATCGTTGGACAGTGCTTGTTGTTGTTGGTTTGCTGTTAGTGACGGTGTTGTTTTTATTTTAAAAGGTGTGGTGGTGATTGTTTTATTCGCTGATATAGTTCTTAGACTGGTGGTGAAGGTACAGTAAGTAGGTCTAGCGATACTAGTCAATTATCATATCTTCCTGCCGGCGTCCTGAGCCTTTAGATTTATATGATCATTGAGGAGTGAGGGTGAAGAAGGGGAGATAAAGTGGTTGTTGTTGGTGGTGGCTGTGTTGTTGGTGATGCAATTTGGTTGATGGTGGTGGTTGAATAGTGTTTGTTGTTGTTGGTATTTTTGTTAGTGATGGCATTGTTGTTCTTTATAAGGGTGTAGTGGTGATTGTTTCAGTTGCTGATATAGTGCTTAGAGTGATAGTAAAGGTACAGTACTTATGATCGCTTATACTAGCCAAATAGTTTATCTTCCTGCCGGCATCTTGGTTCTTCAGAGTGATGTAATCATCAGGGAGTGGGGAGGGGCGGGAGTAATTAGGGGAGATAGATTAGTTGGAGGTGGTGATTAGTGTTGGTGGTAGAGGTGGTGATTACTGTTGGTGGTAGAGGTGATGATTAGTGTTGGTGGTAGAGGTGGTGATTACTGTTGGTGGTAGAGGTGGTGATTACTGTTGGTGGTAGAGGTGGTGATTAGTGTTGGTGGTAGAGGTGGTGATTACTGTTGGTGGTAGAGGTGATGATTAGTGTTGGTGGTAGAGGTGGTGATTAGTGTTGGTGGTAGAGGTGGTGATTACTGTTGGTGGTAGAGGTGATGATTAGTGTTGGTGGTAGAGGTGGTGATTAGTGTTGGTGGTAGAGGTGGTGATTACTGTTGGTGGTAGAGGTGATGATTAGTGTTGGTGGTAGAGGTGGTGATTACTGTTGGTGGTAGAGGTGATGATTAGTGTTGGTGGTAGAGGTGGTGAATAGTGTTGGTGGTAGAGGTGGTGATTAGTGTTGGTGGTAGAGGTGGTGTGGCTGTTCTTTATATGTTGTTGGTATAATTAGGTTAGTGGTGTTGGTTGAATAGTGTGACTTGTTTTGCTAGTTATTGTTTGTATTATTCTGGATAGTTTTTTGCCCTGTTTAATATTGTGATCGTAATAGTATTGATTGCGATGTAACTGTTAGGGTGGTGGTCGACTTACAAAATCTAAATCCGTAATAGTAGTTAATTACCAAAAAATCCTGTGGGATAATAGATGATGCAGGTTGTTAAGATCATTGATGAGTCGGGGAACAGATAAATATTGCGTGGTTGATGGTGGGATTGTTTTTTTATGTATGTGGTTGGGTTTTCCGTAGTTAGGGTGGTGTTGGATCTTGCTGCTATTGGTTGTGATTATTGATACTCGTTGTAAGTGTTTGTTGTTACTAATGTTATTATTTTTGTTGGTGCTGATGGTGAACGTGGTGTTAGTAGTATAGTTGGTAATAGTAGTAGTGGTTGCTTTGTGTTGAGTTGTAGTTATTAATATTAGTTGCTAATATCTGTAGTGGTAGTGTAGATGCTAATGGTTTGATTTTTATTGGCGATGGCGGTTGCTGCTCTTAAATACTGTTGTTTTAGTATAAGTAGTGCTGGTGCTGGTAAGTGGTGATGCTAATGGTAATCATGGTGGATATTGGTATTGTTTGGCCGTTACGGAGGGGTAGTGGCCGAATTGGTGTTGATGGAGGAGGTGGGAATTTTATGCAGGTGCTCGTGTTAGTCTTGCTATATTTTTAAGGTTAAATTTCTTAAGAGTACCATACTTCGTACCATTGTGTGTCTTCTATGTTGATTTTTCTCTTACCGTATTATTGTTGCGCTATATTTAATGTGTTAGTAATCATTTATTCATACATTATTTAATGTAAACACCGATATATATATATACTGTATATATATATATATATATATATATATATATATACTGTATATATATATATATATATATATATATATATATATATATATATATATATATATATATATATATATATATATATATATATATATATATAATGTGTGTGTGTGTTTATACGACTTAACACGATGATATATTATGACTTTTTAAAATAAGGATCCCTTCTCAATACGGTTATCTGTATACATTTGCATCTGGATAATTATGGTAGATGCAAATAATATCCTTTGAATGACTGTTAATACAGCATCCACTTAAGAGAACACCTAATACAACATTTGTGTATACATCAAGGGCTTGAGAATGTCAATTATGTATGCGCATTTATACAGTATTTATACAGTATGTGCTTCCCTTTTGTGAATTCAACAGTAAAACGTAGACGTAATTGATGCGTGCTTATATATACTGTACTTGAAGGGTTTTTTTTCAATGCGCATATAATAGTGTTATGTTAATGTATTAATTTAGCGCTTCAGTACTCTATGTGAATTAATATAATGCGTAAATCGGTTACTTATATGTTTACATAATCAATCTTACATTCGAATTAATATTGTGCATGGAAGACAAAGTTTACTGAAATATGGTTTTCATTTCTGTGTTTGTGAAATGCGTGTGGGCATTACCATTGCAATATAAATCAAGATATGATTGGCAAGTTGTATAGCAATTATTTGCTATAAAATACAACGTACATGCATTTTACTAATAACAGCTACCCCAACACGTATAAAATTAAATTATCCAAGATTAAGTTAATAACTAAATATTTACCATAATTCAATTGATAAAATAAAATATTACAAAAATTTGCTCACAACAATCTATTTGATACAAAATATAAAGAAATTACACAATTTATCAAGCAATGTGAGAGATATAAAACATAAAAGCAACACAACTAAAGCTCATTCTAAATATAATGAAAGAAGTGCTAAAGGTAGTACATGAGGAAAATACAAAATCAACAAACACTGATAATTTCAATTTCTTTCATTCACATACTGCCAAATCCCCTATCATTCGAATTTCATATTTCTAAGGAATTCGGAGGTCAGTCCCTCAATTCAAATAATAACACGTTTCCCCCAAAGTACACACACACACACACACACAAATACACATACAAACACACACACACACACGCTGATAACAAACTCATCGTGTTCACAGCCTATAAACTTTGATCACCCTCTCACAAGCGATGCAGAAAATAGCAGTTCATGATAAAGTTAAACAAAAATATATGAAATTTCAAAAGCCATTATTCTTTTAGTTTGAGCAGGGACTAAAAGGGTAAGAGGAGAGGATGGGTCGGGGGAGGTATTTTTTGACGGGCAATATGGTGTACAATGAATACAAGGCTTAATAAATGTGTGTGTGTGTGTAATTCATTATTTTATTTTATATTTGTTATATTTTTTATTTTATATATTATTATTTTTTGTTTTTTGAGGGGGGAGACAAATAACTAGTAATCGATATTATAACTAGAACAAACTAAAAGTAATATTTTTGTCCTATTGATGGATACAGGGATTCCCTCTTATCTATAACATTTAATTGAAGAAAATATGCATAATATTTAGTCCCGTATTTGAACTACAAACAAGTGCATTTCTTAGATGGAGAACAACATGAGGAAGAACTAAAGGACACACACACACAAACACAAACACACACACACACACCCACACAAGCGCGCGTGCGCGCACATACATTGTATCTATTAAATGTTTATGTATGAAACATTCAAGAGCTGTATATTTTAATTTATATCATATTGTTATTTCTTTTAAAAAGGGGAGGGGGAGTGACGGAGATAAATTGTCGTGCGCTGGTTTTCATTGTATCTTGCTATCTGCCTATCTATATTCATCCATTGTCTTACTCTCGCTCTCTCTTCCCTCTTTCTCTTCCTTAGCTAAGGGACTGCACGACAGTAGCCGATTTACGAGTTCGTATAATATGGCCGATATACACAGACGAGAAACAAAAATAACTGAATGTCTATTTGTTTTACATAATTGCATCAATCACAGTTAATTGTGTGTCCTTGCTATGCATTGTTTTTATTTTATTTTTGTATTCTCCCCTTTTTTCAAAGAGAGTAAGAAGACCAGGAACACTACATTGGCGACACTGATAATTGCTTAGGGAAATATACAAGAGTGTGAATAAACCAAGATCATACATCAGAAGAACGAACTATTCAGGTATACTGTATACCAGAGTAGTAGGTTTGTATTCTGACAATGTGTTTAGTAGCCTATATGCTGTAATACTACCAGCGAGTACACTGAAGAAAGGATGCTATAGGAAATTATATTTGCATTAAAGCTAAAATTAGAAGCTGGCATATTATGACTGCCAGACATAATTGACCGAAATATATCACGTGAAACCGGCTGTAGAACAATTGGAATCTCAAGCAATGGAAGGCATGGATTTGTTAGCCTCCAACTGAAAGGTTGAACAAACAACCCTCTTATACCTCAGACAAAATAATGAGGTTTGCATGAATCTATATTATTAATTTAACTCTTTCAATCAGATTGGTGGCATCTACATGAAACTGTAATAAGAAGAACCGAATTGAAAGGGTTAACCACTTAACCATTGTGATTTTAGACTAGCTACCACCAGACTGCTATAATCAAATAGGGTAGGACCTCCTGTAGAGAAAGGACTAAGATGACATTCCAGGCTGAAAAGTGTGTATATATATATATATATATATAAATGTCTGTCTTTCTTTTCCATAGGGTTATGTTTATACATGTCTAACACATAGTTTGAGCTAAATACAGATATAAGAATGTTTTTACCGAAACAGGATACACGAAAACCTTGCAATACAATGTCAATAACAATACAATAATAATGTTTTAGTAAATACAAAGGCAATACTTATTCATTATATGAACACAAAAGAGGATTGCAACAAATTGCAACAAACAAAATATAATATAGTAACATAAAACAAAAATAAAATAAAACAAAACTAACAGCTTAAAAGCGAATTATATATATTTTGTTTTCTAATTAATTTCGGGAGAATACTGCATTGGTATCAGGAGCTAGGCTGAAGGTAATTTGTTTTATAGGTGGTTTATATATTGTAAAATATTCCTTTAAATTCTGCTGAATAAAAATAACTAAGCATATGCATAATTGGAATTTATTGCTCGATGATTATGGTGCTTTGAATATCTAATTCTAAAATCCTGCATATATAACATAATTGGACAAAAAACATAATGCAGTGTGTATTATTTCACATTACTTGTAGCAGTAACTACTACATCGGTAATTATTCAAGGCTATAATGTATCATATACCGCAATAATCCAGAAAAATAGGGTACCTTTATGAAATTGGAAGTGAAAATGGATATGTAAATTATGAGGCAACAGAATATATGTAAGATTAAAACACGAAATCTTACTCCAGTATATGAATTATTAACTTATATAAAATGCAAAAGGAAAAATGATTGTAAAAAAGAAAAAAAATACCAACGAAAATGGGAGAACCAAGGTAAAAACTGAAGAAAAGACAGAGAAGCGAAGGAAGTGTAAGCCAAAGTTGAAAATCGATGAGACGGAAGAAGGGTTAGGGGAGAGGTTGTGGTGGTGGTGGTGTGCTGGTTATGGTGATGATAGTGGTGATGGTACTGGTTGTGCACTGGCTATAGTGACCAATGTAGTGGATGTGATGATGATGAGGGTCGTGGTGATGCTGGTTGGTGTGCTGGCTATGGTGGTGGAAGTGGTGAGGCACGTGGTGTTAGTAGCTATGATGGTGGTGGTGGTTGTGTGCTAGCTATGGTGGTGTTGGTGATGGTGGTGGTTATAGCTATGATGGTGGTGGTGGTGATGGTGTTCGTGTGTTGGTTATGGTGGTGGTTATAGCTATGATGGTGGTGGTGGTGATGGTGGTCGTGTGTTGGTTATGGTGGTGGTTGTAGCTATGACGGTGGTGGTGGTGATGGTGTTCGTGTGTTGGTTATGGTGGTGGTTGTAGCTATGATGGTGGTGGTGGTGATGGTGTTCGTGTGTTGGTTATGGTGGTGGTTGTAGTATGATGGTGATGGTGGTCGTGTGTTGGTTATGGTGGTGGTTGTAGCTATGACGGTGGTGGTGGTGATGGTGTTCGTGTGTTGGTTATGGTGGTGGTTGTAGCTATGATGGTGGTGGTGGTGATGGTGTTCGTGTGTTGGTTATGGTGGTGGTTGTAGTATGATGGTGATGGTGGTCGTGTGTTGGTTATGGTGGTGGTTGTAGTATGATGGTGATGGTGTTCGTGTGTTGGTTATGGTGGTGGTTGTAGCTATGATGGTGGTGGTGGTGATGGTGTTCGTGTGTTGGTTATGGTGGTGGTTGTAGTATGATGGTGATGGTGGTCGTGTGTTGGTTATGGTGGTGGTTGTAGCTATGACGGTGGTGGTGGTGATGGTGTTCGTGTGTTGGTTATGGTGGTGGTTGTAGCTATGATGGTGGTGGTGGTGATGGTGTTCGTGTGTTGGTTATGGTGGTGGTTGTAGTATGATGGTGATGGTGGTCGTGTGTTGGTTATGGTGGTGGTTGTAGTATGATGGTGATGGTGTTCGTGTGTTGGTTATGGTGGTGGTTGTAGCTATTATGGTGGTGGTGGTGATGGTGTTCGTGTGTTGTTTATGGTGGTGGTTGTAGCTATTATGGTGGTGATGGTGTTCGTGTGTTGGTTATGGTGGTGGTTGTAGCTATTATGGTGGTGGTGGTGATGGTGTTCGTGTGTTGGTTATGGTGGTGGTTGTAGCTATTATGGTGGTGATGGTGTTCGTGTGTTGGTTATGGTGGTGGTTGTAGCTATTATGGTGGTGGTGGTGATGGTGTTCGTGTGTTGGTTATGGTGGTGGTTGTAGCTATTATGGTGGTGGTGGTGATGGTGTTCGTGTGTTGTTTATGGTGGTGGTTGTAGCTATTATGGTGGTGATGGTGTTCGTGTGTTGGTTATGGTGGTGGTTGTAGCTATTATGGTGGTGGTGGTGATGGTGTTCGTGTGTCGGTTATGGTGGTGGTTGTTGCTATGATGGTGATGGTGGTCGTGTGTTGGTTATGGTGGTGGTTGTAGCTATGATGGTGATGGTGTTCGTGTGTTGGTTATGGTGGTGGTTGTAGCTATGATGGTGGTGGTGGTGATGATGGTCGTGTTTTGGTTATGGTGGTGAAAGTGGTGAGGCACGTAGTGATAGTAGTGATGATGGTTATTATTGTGAATGCTGTGTGTTTATGGTGGAAGTGATCACTGTCATGAAGACATTGGTGGTGACCGCCAAGTTATCAGTACAATAACTCACATGACAGTAGGCTACAAGCATTTCATATTATGATTGTTTTAGCAACATTTAAAAAAATCAAAACTGCTATCTACATATCCGTTAAAATGCTTACTGGTAGGCCTACGTAATACCTTGTTATTAGTTTCATTAATATATATATATATATATATATATATATATATATATATATATATATATATATATATATAGTTATGAAAACGTCCGCTGGTGATCTTGGACATCACAGTACTATTATCTACGTATTTACTTTGATTTTATTTCAATAAGCTAATTTCCACGTGCTAACCCATTCAGTCCTGGTGGGGTCCTTTTAATTTTAGTTTGTCAACTATTACATTATTGTATTCAGCTTAGGAAGGACCTGTAACATGAAAGGGCTCTAAACTATCTTATTTAATTATTTGAGCTACTGCAGATCCTTCCCAAGCTGTATATAATATAATGATCCTGTACAGCAATGTTAACAGAGTAAAACTCAATTTTTAGGATCTGAAATGAACCCTCTCCTGAGGATGGCTGCGTGACGTAGGCCACAATTTGGATAAAGCATAATATTTGTATGTATTTTTTTCAATGCACTACGAATATATATACAGGTATATATATATATATATATATATATATATATATACTGTACTGTGTAATGAGTACTTGTCACGAAAGCTTTTACTAATTTATATGTAGATACATTGATAACAAAAATCACGCTAAGTTGTGAATTATCCTAATTCCATGATGTTCTATTAAATATAAATTACATAAATGTATGTTTCTACTATACAATTTCTGATTTCACTGTCCTTGGTATTAGCATGAATTAGTGTTCAACAAATACAATAAGTCATGCAAATCTTATTCCGCCTTCAACCTTCAAATATATTACTCGTAAGTCTCTACTACTGTATATTAAATAGCAAATTACGAAGTATGCTTTACTTATTGAAATGATATATTAGTATTCCTCCATGAAATATATTGATATTCTAAATATATAAAAATTAATAAATGATCGACTGTATGCTGCACTTCATATACAAATGCTAGTGCATATAACATTTTGAGATGCATGTATGATCACACAATGGTAAACAAAATGTTTTGTTTTTTCTTTCGCAGGACTCTTCCACTCCAAGCCTTCCCCACTTGTGTGATCTTGAAGCCACATCTCACAACGCTCGCCTAGGCCTATTTGTTCTAGCGTTGAACAGTAATTTGGAGGCAGTATAGGGAAGGGAGAAGAAGTCGGAGTCTCTCTCTAATGCACATCAGCAATTATGCAAATTTTAGGCACGTCGTATTATCTATTTTTGTTGTTGTTCTTTTTTCTTATCCATCGGTTGGTTCGTTGACAGTCGCTGCGTTCCTCTATGCGCCCTTTCTTAGCAGATGATTTCGAGTTTAACCTATTGTTTTCTTTCTATGAAAATAATCGACATGCGTACTTTTATGCTGTTTCATACGCCAATATATATTAATTCTTTAGTCTTAAGTTCGTTTTTATTATTGTACTTTGAATTATTTTATTTATTTAAATAAATAATCTTTGCATACAGTATGTAATTTTACCTACATCGATTACCCTTGGGTCCTGGAGATAAATATAATTTGAATTAGCTGTTTAGCTTAAATATTAGTTTGTTTATCAGTAAGTTTACAAACCCTGATTCACCTTGGGCTTTTAAGATGAATATAAAATGTCATTTACTTCGTTTCTTATACTATATTTACTATATTCTTAAATATTTTCATAGGCGTATTTTTGTTGTCTCCGTATGTTTAATTCGCCTCTCGTAGTGACTTTAACTTTAAATTATTGCTTTCATTAATCCGTGTATTTCCATTTTCCATTCTTGGGCTCTCGGTATGTAAAGAGCTTCATTAATCTTGTTTATTTGCTTGTCATCTGTTACGCTTCATTTGAAAGTACAGCCTTTATGTTTTGACTAGCCCTGAGCACTCTGGATAGATCTAATTTTGTTTATCTTTGATCGTTAGATTTCATCGTTCTCGGAGTAATTACTACTCAATAAATGAAAGTTAAATAATATTTGTGTATGTACTTGGTTTCATTTTTTATTTCATTAGATTATATACATTCGATCATTTCCTCGCAATCAATGTGTTACGAAGCATTAATATTGCTTTAAGTTAGCAATATTTGTTATATTTGTTCTTTGTATTTCAGAATATTCCCATATGCTCGAAGGAACCTCCCTATTCAATTATGTATGTTCTGTATATTTATATTCGGTAAATAATTCGTATGGATTCAATTACCCTCTAACGTTATATGTAACTTGGGTTATCTCAAGTTTATTATTATATTATATGTGTTATTACATATTACATAATTATTCAGATTACTTCGCTGTGGCCCTTACTTATATCACAACATTTATGGTAGGGTAATATATTTGTTTTCTCCAATAGTTTTTCTTTAAGTTATTGGCATGTACTAACTTACGCCTCTCTTGCTTATTTGATTATACCTTATTTGCTTATTTTTAGTTCATCAAGTTGTGTACATTGGCTGGCTTGGGTTCTCGCGCTGAATCTGTCTAGGATCAACATGTGTGTAGTTATCAATTGTTGTTTATTGTTTACTCTTTACATTATTACCAATTATTCGTTTATGTTTATAATTGTTATGTTCATGTTTCGTTCGTCAGGTTATTTGCATTGACTTGCTTGGGGCCCTGGCGATGCATGTAACTCGGACTATCTTGTTTATGTTGATCTCAGAAACAGCCCGACAACGCTTCCTTATCTGCCGTTATCGAGAGGTTATCCGCCTAGTTTGTTTTCGTCTTGTCTTTCGTCGCAAGAAAAAACTGAGGGTGTTTGTCAGCGTTCCCAGAATTTCGCGGACTGTTAGAGCCGAGGAGGGGATATGTGTGAGTGCGTGTGTTGTGTTCATTCTAGGTTGAAGAGTTTTTACAGGACTATTCGCTCACTCACATTCTCTCTCTCTCTCTCTCTCAACCCCCCCCCCCCCTCTTTGTGTGTCCAATTCTCATTCTCTATTATTTCACCTCTCCTTCAGTGAAGTGTATCTTCCCTATCTCTACCACTCTTATGAATCGTACCCTGCTTCTCTATCCTGTTTTCTCCCACTTCATTGTGTGTTCAAGCCTCAATCCCTCCCACTCTATGTATCTCATATTGTATCCTACCCTTCTTCCTTCTCCTCTGTCTCTGTCCCACTACCTAGTATCCTACACTCCATCTCTACCTCGTATACGCCACCCTCCTCCTTCCTGTATCCTACCCTCCCTCCCACACCCCTTCCATCGTGTATCCTACCCTCCCTCCCTCTCCCTATCTGTCCACCCTTCCATCCCAATATCCCCTCCCTTCCATCCCCACTCCTCCTCCGTTCGACCCACACCCTGACTTGTGACGTACCAGCTCGGGATTGGTCAGGCGTTGGGATCGGGGTTGAAGGAGGAGGGAGAGAGAGCACTGGAAAGGATGCCATCGGTCGCCAGAAAAACTGCCAAACTATATTTTTCTTTCATCTTGTCTTTCTCTCTTTCTTTCCTTGTACATATTTTGTTTAAGCTAGCAGCTCCGAAAATGTGCATGTCTCTTCTATATACGATATGGTGGAGGCTAGGCAGGTTTTTTTTAAAGCTTTGCTACTTTCCTACGGATCCCGAAGAAAAAGTACCAAGACATAGGAGGGAGAGAGAGAGAGAGAAAAAGAGAGAGAGAGAGAGAGAGAGAGAGAGAGAGAGAGCGCTAACACCTCAGTCTTGTTATCGGCTGGAGGTGACGGTCCAAGAATAACAAACAAATGGCAGCTTCGCTCTCCTTTCACGTCAGGATAGGAAGTGAGAGAGAGGTGGACAGACTGACAGATTAGAAAGATAGATAGACAGGGAGGCATGATGCTGTATAGAGAAATCTATTGACACAGATGCTGAACCTGACTTACACAAGGTAATAGGAGATATATATAGTCAATAACAAATATATAGGCCTACTGTACTGTATATGCTCCTTGTTTTGTTTTTTCAGAAGTACTTTACACAATATATTGAGAAAAATGAAAATAAGTCCATCAATAAATATTTATATACACATATATATACGGTATATATATATATATATATCTGTATATATATATATATATATATATATATATATATATATATATATATATATATATATATATATATATATATATATATATATATATATATATATATATATATATATAATTTATATATATATATAATTTATATATATATATTTTTTTTTTCTATGTGATTGAGAGAGGCAAAAGGCAGAACTGCCTATAGCGAGTGCCTCCCCCATAGTTGAAAGAGTGACAGGGCCAAAATCAAGGGACGTTCGAGCCAAAATGCCTGGACACACGGAGTTTGAAGCAATTTAAGTCATAGGAAGAGGGAAAGACTGATATATATATATATATATATATATCCTCTCAGCCGGGACTCGAACCACATAACTTCAGAACAAGAGTCCATAATTAAGCAACTACACCACGGCATGATAAGAATAGCTAACCTGTTCATATATATATATATTAAGGAGAAGGGGAAAACCTACTTGGAGAAAGTATTCATAAGAATATAAGATCATAAAAACTCGGCAATCTGCAGTCGGGCTACTAGCCCATATGAGGCAGATCCCTTTCATACCCAACCAATATCATTCATATTAATATCGAAATTACGTTTGAAACTTTCCACTTTTCCTGAGCTGATTAAAATACTAGCTAATCTATTCCACATATCCATAATCCTATTTTCAAACCAATGCTTACTACGTCTTTTTTAAAGCGGAATTTATTTAGTTTGAATCCATTACTACAGGTAATTTCACCCTTATTCAGCTTTAATACTTTACTAATGTCCCGTTCGTTTCTCTCTCTCTCTCTCTCTCTCTCTCTCTCTCTCTGTATATATATGTATATACTATATACCGGTATATATATATATATATATATATATATATATATATATATATATATATATATATACGGTATATATGAACCACGGTCAGTCAGGACAAGATCCCAGGATTTAGTCAAGTACGCCACAGCAATATAAACTATAAATAATATTGAGGAGAGGCAGAAATCCTACTAGGAGAAATGTGTTCATTTCTTATGCAAGTCGTATGACTCATAATTAAGAGTACAATCAATCAATCAGTGGGGGCATACGACGTGATAGCACGTAGCCGCACTCTCCCACCGACTCCACCCCGGGGAATCCCCCCGGGCAAGAGTCCAGGCACATGCCCAGCCCATATCAAGCAGCCTATCACAAGATTGGACGACTTGCCTCAGCCATGAGTTCTGTGTTCTTCCCCTAAGCCTCCTTCACTCAGGGTTGTCCTCTGTACAGGCCACCTGGTGAGCAGGGTCAGCATCAGGGAGGTGAAAAACATGCCCATATAGCCGATGTTGGCGTTCACAGACCATGCAACTAATATATTAGTTTCATGGAGTAGTCACTGGTTTGAGATGTGATAATGCCAGCGATAGCCAATGATCTTGCGAAGATTTTTAGTACCAAAGGAGTTGATGCATCTCTTCAACTCACTGTTAAGTGTCAATGTCTCACATCCATATAATAAGACAGGGAACGTCAGCGTCTTGAAATTCGCAGCTTCGTCCTTCTGCACAGGTATCAGTGAATCCATAACCCCATATGCTAAGTCGAGGCAACGATTAACATCGTAACCCGACTTACCACTTTTATAGATCACAATACCAGGATAAGTAATTTTATCGATGATCTTTAAGTCCTCACCACATGCATGAACAGATTGCACTGCATCCTCCAATAAGTCACCAAATACTTGGATTTGGTTTTAGTTCAAGATACCTTTAAACCCAGCAGCTACAACACCTCATGTAGTGTCTCGAAGGCCATTCTAAGAACATCCAATGTCTCTGCTAAGATCACTGTGTCATCTGCAAAATCAAGATCAGTGATCTTGAAATTGCCAATGTTTGCTCCACAGCGACTCTGCCCAACTATCCGGCCTGGTAACCAGTACATTCAAGTGTTGAAAAGTGTAGGTGCTAGAACACACCACTGTCTCACACCTAAATTCACAGGGAAGAAGAAGGATGCTCTCCCATGATACTTGATAGAACTCTCTGTTCCTGTATAAAATCAGGCACCAGGTCAATAATCACCATGGGGATCCTGCATAGCCGTAGTAGTTCCCAGAGCATCTCTCGGTGGGCTGAGTCAAGTGACTACCGGAGATCAACATAAACTGCAAGCAGCCCATTTTGAAACTCAAATTGGCGTTCCACGAGGACAAGGAGCACCAGAATCTGGTCATTTGTTGACTTCTTGAGCGTAAATATGGATTGCTCAGGTTTCTGCTCTTTCGGCAGATAGCCTTACTTTCGCATCAGTAGATTATGGACAAAATCCTTGCCAACACACTAAGCAGTGTGATACCACAGTAGTTATTACTGTCCTGTTGGCTCCCTTTCCCTTTCCAGATGGAGTGACCAGACCCCTTTTGCAGTCATGAGGAATGGTACCTATTTGCCATACAACACTCAGGACTGCATGTAAACCATGGACCATGGACTCACCCTCAGCTTTAAATAGTTCTCCAAGAATCCCAAAAATACCAGGAACCTTCCCACCTTTCAGCTTAGCCACAGCCTCCCATACCTCAACAAGGGAGTGAGGGTCTTCCCTAATTGGCAAGTCAAGGACTGGTGCTTGGACGTTCACTGGATGAAGCTGTCCATTAGGGGGACTGGCCATGTACAACTGCTCAATGTACTCAGCCCATCGTGCTCTGCACTCATCATCACCTGATGCGAGTTGGCCATCTGCCATCCAAGCTCAACTAGTCTGGAGGGTAGGTTTTGAACGGAGTTTCTTCAGGGCTTGGTAAGCAGGCCAAAGGTCATTTTGTAGAGAATTTCTCTTTGACCTCCTCAGCGATTCCCCTGACATACCTCTCTTTGTTTCTCCCCAGGGAAGTTCTCGCTCTGCGAGACAGGGCCTTATGCTGACCCAGATCTTTATTCAATCTGGCAGCACGACTCTATTCTATTATGCCAAGTATATAAATTGATAGGAAACCTCTCCTTGACCTCTATTTGGCTCCAATGCATATTCATCATCTACTGACAGGGTTTCACGTTTGAAGCTTTCCCACAATTCTACAGGGTCCTCCCGGGAGGCAAGTGCTTCAAACCTATTTGAGACTGCCACTAAATACTTCCTTGCACAATCCTCATCCTTGAACCTATCAGGATGAAGCCCTGGGGGATAACATTTTGAGATTATTCTGGTTTTGAGCCGTAGCTTCAGTGTAGCAACAACAAGCCTGTGGTCGGTAGCAAAGAACTCAGCACTCCTAAATACCATGCAGTTCTGGAAGATCCTCCAATGAGTGCTTACGAGTATGTAATCAATCTTCTTGGCAACACCACCAGCATTGGAATACCAAAATGTGGATCTGGTCTCTGAAATCAGGACCCCTCAATCCTCAATTTCCTAGACCTTGCGAAGTTCAGGAAGAGATAACTGTTGATATTCCTGTTTCCAGGGCCATTTGGACCAACACATACCTCGTAGTCAGCTATATCTTTGCCAGCAACTGCACTGATGTCCCCAAGAACAACGAGTGTGTCACTTAGGTGGCACTGTTCAACAAGAGTGGAGCTTGGTGTAGAAAATTTCTTTCTCTTCTAAAGTACTCATTTCGGTAGGAACATACACTGCAATAAAAAAAATGAAGCCCAGCGAGTGTTTCAACCTCACCAGCATCATATGCTAACCAACAGGTGTAAACCCCCAATTCTCTTTCTAATATTCATTAATGATCTTCTCAACTGTACCTCCAGTCCTATCCATTAATGTGCTGATGACTCTATCTTACACTATTCAATTGGTTTTCCAGAACCCCCCAGCAAGCAATCACTCAAAAAATAACATGATGATGCCATAAAACTCTCATCTTCTGACCTATTAACCATTTCCACTTGGGGCAGGGACAATCGTGTTGCTTTCAATGCTTCCAAAACCCAATTTCTCCATTTATCTACCCGTCAAGAACACCCATTGGACTATCCCTTCTTCTTCAACAATACACATATCTACCCTTCATTTTCTCTCAGTATTCTAGGTGTCTCTTTTTCTTCTGATCTCACTTGGAAAGACCATATTACCACCCGTGTTAAAACAGCTTCCAAGAAGCTGGGTGTGCTCAACTGCCTCCAGGGGTTCTTTACCCCTTCTTGCTCTGTACAGGGGCACAGTGCATCCATGTATTGAGTATTGTTTGCATGTGTGGGGAGGATCCTCTCACGCAGCACTTCTTGACAAAGTAGAAAAGAAAGCCTTTCGTCTCATTAACTCACATCCACTCACTGACTCTTTGCAATCTCTCTCTCTTCGCCACAGTGTTGCATCTCTCTCGCTATTCTACCGCTATTACAATATTCAGTGTTCCTCAGAGCTCTCTGTGTGTTTTTTTTTCTTTTCTATGTGAGTGAGGGAGACAAAAGGCAGAACTGCCTGTACCGAGTGCCTCCCCCAGAGTTGAAAGAGTGACAGGGGCATAATCAAGGGACGTTCGAGCCAAACTGGCTGGACACACGGAGTTTGAAGCAATTTAAATCATAGGAAGAGGGAAAGACTGATTCTGCGAGAGAGTTCCAGAGCTCAGCAGTTGAATAGAAGAAAGTCTGAGAATAACGTTTCAATCTTGGGATGGAGAGTTGTACAGAGTATTGTGTTGGATTGTGTTGCAAGACGGGTACTACATACCCTACGTAGAGGAGGTGATATGCACTGGGAAAGCTCTGAGGAACATTGATTATTATAGTAGCGATAGAATAGTGAGAGAGATGCAACATTGCGGCGAATAGAGAGATATTGCAGAGAGTTGGTGAGTGGGCGGGAGTTAATGATATGAAAGACTTTCCTTTCTACTCTGTCTAGGAGTTCGGTGTGAGAGGATCCTCCCCACACATGTGAACAATACTCAATACAAGGACGCACAGTGCCCCTGTACATAGCAAGAAGCTGTGCAGGGATAAAGAACCCTGTGAGGCGGTTGAGCACACCCAGCTTCTGGGAGGCTGCCTTAGCAAGACTGGTAATATGGTCCTTCCAAGTGAGAGCAGAAAAAAAAGAAACACCAAGAATATTGAGAGAAGATGAAGGATTGATTTTTGTATTGTTGAAATGTGAGGGATAGTCCTCTGGGAGTTCGGAACAGGTAGTAAGATGAAGACATTGGGTTTTGGAAGCATTAAAGGTAACAAGGTTTTCTCTGCCCCAATTGGAAATAGTAGTTAGATCAGAAGATAAGTGTTGCATGGTTTCATTACGTTTGTCTTTGAGGGATTGCTGGCTGGGTCGTTCAGGAAAAGTAATTGAGTAGTGTAAGGTAGAGTCATCTGCGTATGAATGGATGGGACTGGAGGTACAGTTGAGAAGATCATTTATGAAAATTAGCAAGAGACTGGGAGATAAGACAGAGACCTCAGGAACACCGGAGTTGATAGGATGAGTAAGTGAGCCATGGCCGTCCACAACCGTAGCTATGGAACGGCCGGAAAGGAAATTAGAGACAAAGGCACAGATGGAGGGACAGAAACCGAAGGAAGGTAGTTTTGAAATTATAGATTTGTGCAAGACTCTATCGAAAGCCTTCGATATGTCTAGTGCAATAGAAAAGGTCTCGCCGAAATCCCGAAAGGAGGATGACCAAGAGTTAGTAAGATATGAAAGAAGATCACCAGTAGAGCGACGTTTAAGGAAGCCATACTGGCGATCTGAGAGTAGATTATGAGAAGAGAAAAGCTTAAGAAATTTGGAAGCAAGAATAGTTTCAAAAACTTTAGAGATACAAGAGATGAGAGCAATTGGACGATAGTTGGAGGGTTGAGAGCGGTCACCCTTCTTTGGGACAGGGTGAATGAGAGCAAACTTCCAGCAAGAAGGGAAGACGTTAGAGGAGAGACAGAGACGAAAGAGTTTGCCTAGGCAGGGAGTCAGCACGGAAGCACAGTTTTTTAGTACAATAGGAGGAACACCGTCCGGACCGTACGCCTTCTTAGTATTAAGCCCAGAGAGGGTAGAAAATACATCTTTAGAAGAGATTAGGATATTAGGCATAAGTAGGGGAGAGGGGGGGTGGAGAGGGAGAAATAGCACCGGAATCATCCAAGGTGGAGTTTCTAGCAAAAGATTGAGCGAAGAGCTCAGCTTTGTCAGAGGAAGAAGTGGTGGTTGTGCCATCAGAGTGGAAAAAGGGAAAGAAAGACGTGGAAGAAAAATTGTTGGAGAGGTTTTTGGCTAGATGCCAGAAAGCTTGGGAAGAGCTAAAGTTGCATAGTTCAGTGCATTTGTTATTAATGATGTTTACCACCTCCTCTACGTAGAGTACGTAGCACCCATCTTGCAACACAATCCCACCCCTACTCTGTGCAACTCTCCAATCCAAGAATGAAACAATATTCCCAAACATTCTTTTGTTCAACAGCTGTGCTCTGGAACTCATTCCCTGAATCCATCTTCTCTTCATCCTATGACTTAAATTGCTTCAAACTCCGTGTGTCCAGGCATTTTGGCTCGAACATTCTTTAATTTTTGCCGTCACTCTTTCAACTCTGGGGGAGGCACTCATCACAGGCAGTTCTGCCTTGTGTCTCCCTCATTCACATAGAACAAAAACAAACAAAAATGCGGAAATCAGGGCAGAAGAGATCGCTACAACCACCCCTCTTTGGCAAATACCATTGCCACAGCCATACCTGTAGTATGTGTAACATCACAGCTGATCTCACCGTTGCCATCTCAGAGAGGGCCACTATATTGACCCCTAGCCACCGCAGCTCCCCAGATAAAGGAGGTAGTTGGTCATCATCCAATAACCATCCAATAACCCATCATCCAATGGGTTAATAGGTTCCAGGCTCCAAACCGGAGACCCCTGGAAGTTTGCTCGCATTCAACCTGTCCCTTTGGGACAGGTTGCTTCATACTCTGTGTGTTCAGGCATTTTGGCTCGAACATTTCTTGATTTTGACCCTGTCATTCTTTCATCTCCGGGGGAGGCACTCGTCACAGGCAGTTTTGCCTTTTGTCTCCCTCATCCACATAGAAAAACAAAAGCCATCACCAAACAATTTCCATCAATAAACAAAGAACAATTCGCAACCAAGGTTCAAGGATACAAAGTAACGACATCTGTAGACAAAAGGTGAAGAATACTGGAACCACATCTAAGGGATACTTCACACAGTCAGGAATGCGAGCTAGAATCACTAGGAGTAATGATTCCTGGTGATTCCTGGGAATACACCGCGAATGTCTGCAATTCCCCGTGGACTTACAACACCGTAGGAACCAGTGGGAGTGTACCTGCGAATCACTGGGAGTCAGTGGGAATCACTGGGAATCACCAGGAATCACCGGGATAAAACCAGGAATGAAGTGCATTCGAGTTATTGAAAATTTGAAAATTTCGGATTACTGTAATATACGAGTCGATAGGAGTATTATAGGAATCACTGGGAATTAGATAGGAGTAACTGGGAGTCACCGAGCATCACTGGGATTTGTTAGGAATGAGATGCGAGTATGCCAGGCATGACCCCCATTGTGTGTTTGACCCTATAATTGAAATGAATTATTCCTCAAGTATGTCAAGTATGTCAAGTATGTCAAGTATGTACTGTATAACTACAGTCCTCTAATATCATCATTAAGTACAATGACTGTATTCAGACATCATTACAGACATTAATATAATACGATAAGTCTGTATTATTATGTACCGTAAGGTCATGATATAAATGCTTACTATACTTTTCGAAACAAATATATTTAATCTATTGTGTAAATAGTGGATAGTTTATCCTTACCACCTTCTTCTTTTCATTCGTTACCGAGTTCTGTAATATTTCATACGATTACCTAATATAGGTAACACTTATAGGTTGTGTTTGTTTGCTTAGGTTAGGTCATGGGAGTTGCAGAACTTCTAGAGTATTAACCGGCGACTACAACGGCCCCTAAACATCCAAGCCATGATTACGCTGGCTCAAACTTTACCCCGGCGACTACAATGCCCCTCGCAGTAGTAATCCAAACTCCACTGTCCACCACCAAACGAACTTGACATTTCAAAACACATACAAACACGTATCCACCACTCTCGTTATGTTAGGTAAGGGGAGTTGCAGAACTTGTAGACTACAAGTAGGGTATTGTAACATTGACCATACATTGTTCACATTATTTAATTACCTCAACTACCGTAATTTCCTTCTCTACACACAATCACTGGGTGAATACAATGTCTTGTGGGAAATTGTACTTACACAGGTTAATACTAGGCCTATCTATAATGTTTGACCATGAAAACTTAACTACCCGTATACTGTATATTATACTTTCACGTGAGAAGTATTACAGGTTTATATGAATAATATATTTATTAAAGGGCACTTCACACAGTCACGAATGCGAGCTAGAATCACTAGGAGTAGCTGAAAATTCGGATTCCTGGGCTTATTCGCCGTTAAAATTCGATGACTCCTAGTGACTCTAGCAATATCCTAGTGATTCCTGTTAGACTCCCAGTGACTCCAAACCACTCGCGGCCGATTGGCCCTGTCCGACAAAATGTTCACCGTGTTTAAAGTTCGAGCCACGAATCGGACCATTCCCAGTGACTCCCAGTTGATTCCCAGTGATCCCCAGTGATTCCCCAGTGACTCCCAGTGGGTCCTGGTGATGCTCGGTGTTTCGTATCTGATTCCCGGACATCTTTTGGTTTCAGTTCCAGTTCATACCAGAATCACCAGGACTCACTGGGAGTCACTGGGGTATCACTGGGGATCACTGGGCATCACTGGGAGTGGTCCAATTCGCGGCGAGAACCTTAAACACGGTGAACATTTTGTCGGACAGGGCCAATCGGCCGGGACTGGTTTGGAGTCACTGGGAGTCTAACAGGAATCACTAGGATATCGGTAGAGTCACTAGGAGTATCGATTTTCACTGCGAATAGGCCCAGGAATCCGAATTTTCAGCTACTCCTAGTGGTTCTAGCTCGCATTCCTGACTGTGTGAAGTACCCTTAAGTCTTCATGACCTCACATAAGCTTAAGTCAATCTCATGTGAGAAGGTGAATGTTGATACATATATAGTTGATCAAGAAATATAGATAGACAAAAGGGGCTAGTAACTGATATTGTCAAAATATAATATTCCTGTTACTAATTTACAATTGCTAACTTTAAAATTTGCCTGGAGGATAACATGCTTTACGTGATACGGTGATACAATACTTGCAACAATTCAAAATATTTTATGTAAAGATTATAATTATAAACAAACATCACTGATGCCTTTCATATATTACATTCCCTATATGTTCATAATTTGTGTACACAAATTTCCCGACATTAGGTTTTAACATTTGAGAAAGCCCCTCAGACATATCCCCTTATAACATTTCTAGAGCTCCTACTCAAATTGAGAAGACACACTTAAGAAGCATGGAGCAAGGTAAATTTTATTGTAATTTAATTGGTGTAGAAGTAATTTCACTCACAAAAATAAATGAAAAACAATGTTTTCATTATTCACATATACAAATAAGTGTATTCACATATGTAGACTTTCGAATATTACTATTGATGTATTATATTTCCCTCGAACTCCCAACAGGTTTCAACACAACATAATCCAGGTTCTCATATTCCCAATAATAACAATATTGGAATCTGAACACTAATATGAAATTATATTAAATCACATTAACAAATCATAATCCCAATGTATATACTATTGCTATATTTTAGATATAAACAAATATTTCTTGAAATAGTCTAAGTGGCAATATCATCAATAAGGAAAATACTGGAAAAGGAATGTTCCTTCTAATATACAGCTAACAGCTCTGCAAATCCGGCCCCTACACCTCTTCCTCTGCTCCCCTTAACCCATTCTCAATTTAATCCCTTGTGGTTGCCCCCTCCCTACCTTATCTGCCCTCAATACCTCGACCTTCGCATGCCCTCCCTCAGTTCTGCCCACTATTTCTCGACCTAGGATCACTCTTCGCCCGGACACACACCCCACCAGATTAACCATTGCCAAGACGCAAACCCAAGATAAATTATATGAAGGACTAAGTGTACTATACCATCATTGCAAGTTAATGACTACTCTGTTCAGTTTTGGTGTCCTTATTATAGAATGGATATTGACTCTCTAGAGAGTCTAGAGGCAGTCCCACGAAGAATGACAACAATTATCCATAATATTATAAAATTACCCTATCGAAGATGTAGAGGGATTATGATAGAGGTGTTTAGGTGGATGAAGTATATCAATAAGGGAAATATTAATATGGTTTTAACACATATGAATTATATGGGTTGGGTGTTAATGGAATCTGCCACGTGTGGGCCGGTCGGCCTTATGCAGATTTCCGATTTTGTATGTTCTTATGTTATAATGCATAATATTAATGAATGTAAATAGTTGTATCCACTTGAAATAACATTATTTAAAAATGGTAAACTTGTGGAGTCTCTTCCAAACATTATATAAACCTGTAGGTCATTAAATGTTTTGAAAACTGTACCTTAGTCCTCGACCTCTGTTCTTCTTCCATCCCGTCAAACCAAAACAACCCCCACCCAACCAGATCTGCCTCCTACGTGTTCAAATTAGCACACACAAATACTTATTATTTGTAGCATTTTGTTTTAATATGAACAGTTTGAACACACAATTTGTCTGCGTACATCTTGACCTCTGTCCCCTACACACCGCTAGATATACCCTCTGCTACCTCCTCCCTCCCCCGCCAACCAATTTATCGCTCCCTCTCCCTCCACAACCCTGCCTATACCATCTCGACCCTCTTCCTTCCATACGTATCCCCCAGGAGACTCGTGGGCCAGTTCTCGCAACTTGGACTAATACCTAGGGGTCCATGGTCAAATGATTCCTATGGTTACTAAGAGTTGCACCGCCGTTGCCCCAGATGTACCAGATCAAGAGGAAGGAAGGTTTGAGTAGAGAGAGAATGTGTGGTTTTGATTTTCTATGCGTACGTGTGTACACATGTGTAAAAGAGAGAGTGAAAGTTATGTATAGAAGACAGAGTGACGAAGCAGAGAGAGAGAGAGAGAGAGAGAGAGAGAGAGAGAGAGTTGGTGTTATCAGAGAAGGGAGAGCCAATAGAAATGGGTACAGAGGGGTGCTATGTAACGAGGTGCGAGAGGTGAAATTAAGAAAGGAATGTGTAATGGGAAGGTAGCCTGGGAGACAAGGTAAAGAGGACGAGAGACTTACGAGAAGAAATCAGAGAAAATGGTGGAAGGGGACCAGTGAGGGAAGGGTAAGGGCAACATGGTGAACTAAAGATAATGTCAAAGTTGGAGGCTCAACATTTCCAATTAGACGATAACGTTTGTAAACTGTTCAAAGCTACTTCCATACGATATTACTTGACGGACCTCCGTGTCACAGGATTGCATTTTTCAAGGCAAGTTTAATGTTTTAATATTTTTGTTAGATAATATATTAGAGCTCATTTGAATTGTGTAACTGTGTATTTAATGAAGGTAGTTATTGTAGTTGACTAATGTGGAATAAATCTGTAATTCCTAAGCTTCTGGTGCGGAATGGTAATTATCATTGCCGGAAGAAATGAGAGAGAGAGAGAGAGAGAGAGAGAGAGAGAGAGAGAGAGAGAGAGAGAGAGAGAGAGAGAGAGAGAGAGAGAGAGAGAGAGAGAGAGAGACAGAGACAGAAAGAAAGAGAGATCATACAGGGTATAAGAGGAGTTGTGAAATAAATAAATCTTGTCATAATAGATCACTTATACAGGGCATGAAGGAAGACAAGGTGAAGGGAAGGAGAAGCATTACAACCCTGGGAAGAGTAGTGTGGATGGCAAGGTAATGAACCATTGAGAGCAAGACTATGAGGGGAAGGAACAAGCCTCCATAATATGATGGCATATATACATTCTAGTCTGGTTAACTCTTGATGATATTGTTCAGTTTATAAATGACTTCTATGAATGAACGTGGTAAAGTTGTGCGCAAAGACAACCTTTCCAATCATTATTTTAATATGATAATTAAGCTGATATTTAAATATTTTCGTGCTAATATATAACTATAAGAACATAATATAAAGTAAGAAAAAATAACTCATATATGTGCCCTACTCTACAAACAATAAGTGTGATTATGAGGTTACAGGAACGGCTGTATTGTTTTTTGACTGAAGAATAGGTAAGTTCATGCCGATTTATTGTCAAATACTTGATGGCCACCTATATTGTTCATGTTTTCATTCATTTTGATGTTATGTGTTATGGTTAAACATATGACAGTACACTGTAAGCTAATCGACAAAAATAATAGTAGACAACCGTTAATTATCACTATCAACAACCTTATTCAACATTATGGTTTCCTTGCTTGTATTCCCTTTTAATTTCAACGATGACGAGTAGACTGTAAGTAGCTACTAATATCGACAGTTATACAATTTTGTGAACTATGAAATTATGCTACAATGTAATCAATAATAATCCCAGCCGTATGAACATAAATTATATATAGGGAGCATTACTATCAGCGTAGGCTCAGAAAATGTGTGTGTAATTTCCTGGTCCACATGTCTATCATCCAAGATTGATATGGCAATTGTACTTCATATTTACGATAAACTGCAAAATTCAAGAGAGTAAAACACTTATTTGATTCTCCTTCATAGCGAAGTAAATAACTATAGTATGGGATAGTAGAAACAAATATATACTGACACAAAGAAAGCTTCTAGAACATAAACTAACAAGCTATTCATTAAAGTCTTCAACTAAATATTGGGTCTGGCTGTACCCCGTATGAATATGAATACTGAATGGAGTCTTGAGGTGCCATGACCCTTCGTATATTCCCAAGTACAGGTGGTCATAAAATTATGTTATATTAACCCATACATATGACTCGACTTGCTCTGCATTATTAATTATTTGATACTGCAAAAGATGCATACACTATTGACACTCCCATCAAAACTACGAAATAGCAGGGTAGAATTTGGTAATAGAAATATACATTCCCGATAAAAATCCGTGTCCTCAATCCATAATTCAACTGTTGTTATCTTGCTTCTAAATAATAAACACCATTTCCTCGGACACACAAACCTATATATGTCAGTCTTCTTATTTATTTTTTTAGCCAAGTAGGTTATCATATATTGGAAGAATAAACAGTTATAGTTATGAGGATATAACACAACGTTTTAACGTGACTGTATCTCATCTTGTAATAAAATACTGTGCGTGGTGATGAGGAACCATGACTCTACGTAATGTTCCCAGTCACAGTTGGTCATAAAAAACTATAGTCCATTACATTTGACTCAAACGGGTATGTATTAAGATATAGTAGATACTGCATAATGTGTGCAGATGTAGATATAGCTGAAATACTACTTAATATTCCAAACATCTGGGTTCCGTTTTTATATACACAATCACTTTAAAAAATCGTGCTTTCAACCCAACATTCCAATTTTGGGTAACTTTTTACTACATAACACCGCACACCACACACTCATCAAGAAAGCTTTTCATATCAAACTCTGTGTTATCATTTTGTTTCCAGTTTGTTATGTTTTCTTATATCGAGGTGTGAGACACTAATTAGAGTGTAACGATACATCATCTTGTAATGAATATTGTATGGTGTCATAAGGTGCCACGACTCTCTGTAATACTATCAGGTACAGTTAGATACAAAACAAAAAAAGTCTCTCGTATGTATCATTTACATAATTTGACTTGACTAGCATCGTCTTAATGACTAACAAATGTCGCATAAGGTGGAAACATGAATACAGGAGCTTGTTATACCCTTTACTTACGTTCCTTGAATCCATACCTTTAAGTTTGGTAACCTATTTTTGTACATATATAAATATATAAATCATGTCACAATTTCCGTTGCTAAATAACTTTCCACTGTATTAATGTCTGCCAGATGTCAAGCTGCACAAATGTACACAATAAATGTACACAATAATCCGGTAAGTATGGATACCTTATTTCCTTTGAAATGCACAGTAAAGATCAAACGTAATAACGTATCTGCATAAATACAGATTTGCCTGACACTCGGAAACAAAATACTAAAGACACACGATTTATTAAGTTGTGTTAAGTTCTATCTATCTATCTATCTATCTATATGCTCAGGCCCAATCCCCATTTTGGGGGTAGCCGACTCAAGACAGAGCAAGAACAGGGAAAACACAAAAACAACATAAAGCAAAAAATAAACACAGCTAAAAAATACAAACTCTCACACATCCAGGTCACCCAGGAGAAGACCCAGAGACCAGGGTTACCAAAGGTCGCTCCAGCACTCCTCCGGCCCCTGACCACCCGGAGAGGTTCCGATCTCGGCAGGCAGACATGCAGCGGAGCCAAAGCCACAAGCCCTCCCACCACACTTCAAGGCACACCCTTCATATTTATCGTCTCCCCGGGCCAGGCGCCTGATGGACTATTATCTAGTCCAACTTGCGCCCGACCCCTTACTCCAAATGACCACGTGTTCACTCAACTATTCACAAGCATTCTCCATTCACTCCTGTCCACCACCACTTCCCCTGCCTGATCTATAGTCATTCCTCTATCATCCAAAGCCTTTCTTACACAGTCTCTCCATCTCAATGGGGGTCTTCCTGCCCTTCTATTTCCCCTTGTACCTGACTCAAATATTCTCTTTGTAAGCCTTTCATCTCCCATTCGTTCAACATGACCATACCAGCTCAGCACCCTTCTGTCCACTCTGGCTGACAAATGTTCCTGCTGCCCCACTCTCCTACGTATCTCTTCATTCCTCAATCTGTCTCTACGAGTAACTCCACACATACTCCTCAAGCAGCTCATCTCCATCACATCCAGCCCTCTTTTCTCCTTTTTCTTCAGAGCCCATGTCTCAGCCCCATACATCACTGTTGGCACAACAATTCCTTGATACAGTGCACTTTTTACTTTCACTCCGAGATTTCTCGTCTTCCACATACTTCCCATTGCTCCGAAAACCTTCCTTCCTTCACACACTCTCTGTTTTACCTCCACTTCCATACCTCCACTCCTGCTTATCGTTCCTCCTAGATATTTAAAACACTCTACTTGTTCCAATATTTCCCCATCCAGCCTCACATCTAGATTCACCCTATGCTCTCCCCTATTACACACCCTTACTTTACTTTTATTTGGTGATGGGCTGGTCTATCAGAGTGAGAGCTGAGCGATCTCTGCCATACCCATAGCTTACTCTGACTGTTCCTTTTACTTATATATTTTCTAGATCTCAAGTGACGGCGTCTTTTCCGTGGATCAACCTCCCTTCTGCCAACCTAAAAGTTGGCAGATTGGGAGCCAAAGCGTCACATTTTCCCCTTGCCCCTCAACTTTCCCTTCATAATTGCTGAGGGGCACAGGGCCTTGGGTGGGGCTTTGGTTTGCCGGGCGTTTCCGCACCCTCCTCACTCCCTGCCTTAGAGTGGCTTCGGTCACCCGGGCTTTGTTAGTGGTAAGCAGAGAGGGTTTTGTGGGGGCTCTCTATGGTCTTGGCCTTGCTCGGGACCTTGGGGCTGTTCGGCCAGGCAGCCTGGGGAACAACAACAACAACAACAACAACTTTACTTTTATTGACGTTCACCTTCAGTTTCCTCCTTCCACAAACCACACCAAACTCTTTGACTACCCGCTGCAGTTTCTCATTAGAATCCGCCACCAATGCTGTGTCATCAGCGAACAGCAACTGATTCAACTCCCAATCTCTACCATTCTTCCCTACTAAACCCAATCCTCTTCCCATAGTTCTCCTTTTCACCTCCCTCACCACACCATCCATAAACATATTAAACAGCCATGGTGACATTACACAACCCTGTCGCAAACCTACCTTTACCTTAAACCATTCACTCAATTCACCATTTCCTACTCTCACACATGCTATGCTCCCTTCATAAAAACTCTTAACTGCTTCAAACAAATTTCCTCCTATTTCATAAATCCTTAACACCTTCCACATTGCTTCACGGTCCACACGATCATACGCTTTTTCCAAGTCCATAAATGCCCAAAATATCTCCTTATGCTTCTCTAAATACTTCTCGCATAACTGTCTTACTGCAAACATCTGATCCACGCACCCTCTTCCCCTCCTAAAACCGCACTGTTCTTCTCCTATTGCAACTTCCGTACACTTTATTATCCTCTCTATCAACACCCTGCCATACAGCTTTCCAACCACTGACAATAAACTAATACCTCTATAACTTGAACACTCCTGCCGATCTCCCTTCCCCTTGTACAACGGCACAATACATGCACTCTTCCAGTCTATTGGTACCATTGACACAGCAAAGCACACATTGAAAAGTCTCACCAACCAATCTATTATCACATCTCCACCCTTCTTTATACACTCCACAGCAATACCATCCAAACCTTCTGCTTTTCCCGCTCTCATTTGTTTCACTGCTTCTTTCACCTCATTTTCCTCAATCCTTTCATTCATTCCCTGCCACCTGGGTGGCCTGGGTGGCCTGTTAAGTTAAAATGTATTTATCTTATCAAAAGTGAAATATTAACTTTAAACTGTGAAGAGAATATTGAACGTGACTGTATCTCACCTTGAAATTTGAAATGACATGATATATTATGGTGCCATATGACTCTCATATCTACAGATGGCTCCGTAAGTTTGGCTAATTTATCAATTACATTTGTATTTACCTACACAATTATGATATCTACAAAATGTTGCATAAGCATGCAGACAGATAGTTTAAAATACTCTCAGAATAATCAAATTGATCCTAGAAACTATATGGAATAATGTATTCATTTAAAAAGGCTCTTGGGGATGCGACATAACCTTTTGGCCAACTAAACACAGCGTCACACCTGTGCACCAGGGAATCTATACAACAACGTAATTGGACAATTTCTCTCCAGGACGCCATTTTGGTGACCTAACTTCTTCAGTACGATGGTGTAATTTTAATTGAATGGTTAGGAATGTGCATGAGAAAGGAAGATTAGTAATAGAGAATAGGACTAGGGAAGGAAGGTTAGGAATTATAATGTGTGTGGAGAAGGAACGTTAGTAATAGAGAATAGGACTAGAGAAGGAAGGTTAGGAATTATAATGTGTATGGAGAAGGAACGTTAGTAATAGAGAATGGGACTAGGGAAGGAAGGTTAGGAATTATAATGTGTATGGAGAAGGAACGTTAGTAATAGAGAATGGGACTAGGGAAGGAAGGTTAAGAATTATAATGTGTATGGAGAAGGAACGTTAGTAATAGAGAATGGGACTAGGGAAGGATGGTTAGGAATTATAATGTGTATGGAGAAGGAACGTTAGTAATAGAGAATGGGACTAGGGAAGGAAGGTTAAGAATTATAATGTGTATGGAGAAGGAACGTTAGTAATAGAGAATGGGACTAGGGAAGGATGGTTAGGAATTATAATGTGTATGGAGAAGGAACGTTAGTAATAGAGAATGGGACTAGGGAAGGAAGGTTAAGAATTATAATGTGTATGGAGAAGGAACGTTAGTAATAGAGAATGGGACTAGAGAAGGAAGGTTAGGAATTATAATGTGTATGGAGAAGGAACGTCAGTAATAGAGAATGGGACTAGGGAAGGAAGGTTAAGAATTATAATGTGTATGGAGAAGGAACGTTAGTAATAGAGAATGGGACTAGGGAAGGAAGGTTAGGAATTATAATGTGTATGGAGAAGGAACGTTAGTAATAGAGAATGGGACTAGGGAAGGAAGGTTAGGAATTATAATGTGTATGGAGAAGGAACGTTAGTAATAGAGAATGGGACTAGGGAAGGAAGGTTAGGAATTATAATGTGTATGGAGAAGGAACGTTAGTAATAGAGAATGGGACTAGGGAAGGATGGTTAGGAATTATAATGTGTATGGGGAAGGAAGGTTAGGAATTGAGAATAAGACTAGGGAAGGATGGTTAGAAATCAGAAATGGGTAAAAACGTTAGAAGAAGGATTTTTTCAAATCTAAGGACCTGGAACTGCAAACCAATTCTATGGCACAAGTATATACTTAAAAAAACTGAACACAAATTGTTTAAGAGGGACCTGTGCGAGTCACACACACACACACACACACACACAACATACAGGTTGATATAATGCTTGTATCAACAAAGTAATTACTTTTTATCTCTATCTTATCTTTAATGAATGCTGAATACACATTTAATTAAAAATACTGACATGGATATACAGTAATTCAGTGCCAACAGTGGTAATATAATGAGCGAGGCAAAGACCAATATATCAACAGTCATCCAAACTCTACTTATGTAAGATATCTGTGCCACAACGCATACATATGTATACATATATTAGTATATGCATATGATTATAGGAAAATGAGACAAGCCGCTGTAAATTCTGAACTATACAACTAATCTCTAGATACAGTATAAACCATAGACCCCTTTACATATGTATATGTAGAGGAGTCTATGGTATAAACATACAATTATGGCTAACTCTACGGAACCCTTCAGCCATATTCCGTTTTCATGAACAAATTCAATGCAAAACGATGTAAAGGCGTATAACGAATAATTCCAGATCTGTTGATCCTTAAGGCCTATTGAAAGCTATTAGGTTGCTCTGTAGTCTCCACACTATTGCTATATAAGAATGTTGACTATTTACCTCTTACAGCTCACTATAAGCTAATATACTAAGTTAAACTATATTACACTTGTTGATATGGCAACACCATTATGACGTCACACATGGATCAACAATGATGATTATATCTTAATAATACTCCCAGCAAATCAAAATACGGTCATTTGAAATGTAATATCTACACACGAGTGCATGATCCCGGTAGGATCACATGCTGTCAATAATTTCATTGGGAGGTGTTTGGTGTTGGCAGTGAAATTAATATATATATATATTAGATTATTTCTTATTTGTTCCGATTATTGGACATATTTATATCGTTTCTTACTTATAATGTTATCGTCAAAGTTCTGACTCCAGATTGCTACTACTGGTTTGTTCACCCATTTTACTGAGGTAACTATTGAACAAAATATGTATATATACCTTCAGCAACGAAGTTAGACGAGGTATTTTTTTTGCCTCCGTTTGTCAAATTGAAAATATGGAGTATGCCAAATATAGACAGGGAAAATTATCCTGAGTTAAAAATAGGATGCAAATGAATAGCGAATAATGATCATTATACGTCGGATGGAAAATAAGAGGACAATTATTAGCAATGGCAGAATGAACGGACGCTAAGTCGAATATGAATATGGAAGCTTAATTTTAAAAGTTGGATAAAAAAGTTAGAAATGGAGAAAAGTTTAAAATATGTAATGTTGAACAGAGGCAGAGCAATAAATAAGGAAAGTGGATTGAGCAAACGAGGAACTAACATGAAATTGAATGTAATATACTTTAATAATAATGGAAAGGGTTAACTAACGCAAATATGATAAAGTAGAGGAAACACTATTGCATGACAATTATAACCAGAGGAATCAGAATTGGGAAAGGATATGTGAAACTTTAGATATGGATGTAGAGAGAAAATAGAGGTGTTAGATAATATACAATATATATATATATATATATATATATAGTGTAGAACTTCCCTATTTGGCAACAATGACCAGTACTGCCACATAATGAGTATTTTATTTACCTTGTAATAGTTGTAAATTAGAGTAAATAGGAGAAAAAGGACGAGGTTTGATGACGAGAATAGATGCCGAAATGGGAGAAAGCATAAGAAAAAAAGGGTAGGTTTAAATATAAATATGATAAAAGCAATAAATAACTCAGACGTGACCAACCATAAACTTATCTCCGTCACCTGTCCTATCTCTTCAGTACGGCCACCCATCCTCCCAGCCGGCGGCGCTTGTGGCATTTTGGCACTGCCGACTTGGAGGCTCTCCGGCAGTACTTCTTTGATTTCCCATGGAATGACTTCTGCTTCCGTGCCCGGGGACCCTCGGAGAGTGCTGAACGCATTACCGAGGCAATCCTCTCAGGCATGGATGCCTACAATCCATTTTCTTTCTGTCAGTCTAATGCAAAACAAATCTTGGTTTACTCACGCTTGTTCTACTGCTGTCCACAACAAGGAGAAAGCATTCAAACAGTACCTTAAAACTCAAGAATCTCATTCTTCCTATGTTTCTGCCCGGAATCAAGCCAAATCTGTTCTTCGACTTGCCAAGCACTCTTTCATCAATAATAAATGCACTGAACTATCCAACTCTAGCTCTGTGGTGATGGGCTGGTCTATCAGAGTGAGACCTGAGCGATCTCTGCCATACCCATAGCTTACTCTGACTGTTCCTTTAACTTATATATTTTCTAGATCTCAAGTGACGGCGTCTCTTCCGTGGATTGATCTCCCAATCTACCAAGATTGGAAGCCAAAGCGTCATATTTTTCCCTTGCCCCTCAACTTTCTCTTCATAATTGCTGAGGGGCACAGGGCCCTGGGTGGGGTTTTGTCTTCCCGGGCGTTTCCGCATTCTCCTCAGCTCCCTGCCATGGAGTGGCTTCAGTCACCCAGGCTTTATTGTGGTCGGCAGGGAGGGTTCAGTGGGGGCGCTCGGTTATGGCCTTGGAATTGCTTGGGGCCTTGGGGCTGTTCGGCCAGGCAGCTTGGGGAACAACAACAACAACAACAACAACAACTCTAGCTCTTCCCAAGCTTTCTGGCATCTAGCCAAAAACCTCACCAACAATTTTTCTTCCTCGCCTTTCCCTCGCCTTTTCCACTCTGATGGCACAACCATCACTCCTTCCTCTGACAGAGCTGAACTCTTTGCTCAAACTTTTGCTAGAAACTCTACCTTAGATGATTCCGGTGCTATTCCTCCCTCTCCACCCCCCTCTCTCTTACTTATGCCTAATATCCTAGTCTCTTTTAAAGATGTACTTTCTACCCTCTCTGGGCTTAATACTAAGAGGGTGTACAGTCCGGACGGTGTTCCTCCTGTTGTACTCAAAAACTGTGTTTCCGTGCTGACCCCCTGCCTAGGCAAACTCTTTCATCTCTGTCTCTCCTCTAACGTCTTCTCTTCATGCTGGAAGTTTGCTATCATTCAACCTGTCCCAAAGAAGGTTGACCGCTCTCAACCCTCCAACTATCGTCCGATTGCTCTCATCTCTTGCATCTCTAAAGTTTTTGAAAATATTCTTGCCTCCAAATTTCTTAAGCATTTCTCTTCTCATAATCTGCTCTCAGATCACCAGTATGGCTTCCTCTACTGGTGATCTTCTTTCATATCTTACTACTGTAACTCCTGGTCATCCAACTTTCGGGACTTCGGTGAGACTTGTTCTGTTGCACTAGACATATCGAAGGCTTTCGATAGAGTCTGGCACAAATCTTTAATTTCCAAACTACCCTCCTTAGGTGTCTATCCCTCCATATGTGCCTTTGTCTCTAATTACCTTTCCGGCTGTGCCATAGCTGCGGTTGTAGACGGCCATCTCTCACTTCCTCATCCTATCAATTCTGGTGTTCCTCAGGGTTCTGGCCTATCTCCTATTATCTTTCTAATTTTCATAAATGATCTTCTCAGCTGTACATCCAGTCCCATCCATTCATATGCAGACGACTCTACCTTACACCACTCAATTAGTTTTCCAGAATGCCTCAGCCAGCAGTCCCTCAAAAGCAAACGTAATGAAGCCATAAAACACTTATCTTCTGATCTAGCTACTATTTCAAATTGGGGTAGAGAAAACCTTGTTGCATTTAATGCTTCCAAGACTCAATTTGTCCATCTTACTACCCGTCAGGAACCTCCAGAGGACTATCCCTTATTCTTCAACAATACAAAAATCAACCCTTCATCTTCTCTCAATGTTCTCGGTGTCTCTTTTTCTTCTGCTCTCACCTGGAAGGACCATATTACCAGTCTCGCTAAGGAAGCCTCCCAGAAGCTGGGTGTGCTCAACCGCCTCAAGGGGTTCTTTACCCCTGCGCAGCTACTTGCTCTGTACTGGGGCACAGTGTGTCCTTGTATTGAGTATTGTTCACATTTGTGGGGAGGATCCTCTCACACTGCACTCCTAGACAAAGTAGAAAGGAAAGCCTTCCGTAACATCAACTCCCGTCCACTCACCAACTCTCTGCAATTTCTCTCTCTTCGCCGCAATGTTGCATCTCTCTCGCTATTCTATCGCTACTACAATAATCAGTTTTCCTCGGAGCTTTCCCAGTGTATACCACCTCCTCTACGTAGTGTACGTAGTACCCGCCTTGCAACACAATCCCACCCCTACTCTGTGCAACTCTCAAACCCAAGAGTGAAACCCTATTCTTAGACTTTCTTCTATTCAACTGCTGAGCTCTGGAACTCTCTCCCAGAATCAGTTTTTCCCTCTTCCTATGACTTAAATTGCTTCAAACTCCGTGTGTCCAGGCATTTTAGCTCGAACGTCGCTTGATTTTGGCCCTGTCACTCTTTGAACTCTGGGGAAGGCACTCTCTGCAGGCAGTTATGCATTTTGTCTCCTTCATTCACATAAAAACAAAATCAGAGGAAAGGCTTTGGAAGGTGGTCACTGGGCAGTACATGCGGCATATACTGTATAGCTCTAAGATCAAAGGTAAGAAAGGTCAAGTAGGATTAAGGATATCTATAGGATAAACACGAACAAGAAATACTCACTTTATGGCAGTACTGGTCTATGTTGCCAAATATATAAGTTTAACACTTGTGTATATATACTATATATATATATTGCACCCTGAAAGTTCTCCAATGTGCCCCCTGACCCACAGAAGACCCAGCGGGTACCAAGCAAACCCTGCCCCTTCCCCTCCTCACCCAATCTACATGCAAGCAACAGTGAGGTTGCTATCCCTCTCTCCACCCACACAGCCAACCAGCAACCTTGACCCAGAAACTCTGCCCTTCCTGCCCATCCCTGCATGCCCAGCATCAGAGGATACCACCTCGGGTACAGAGGCTGTCAACCTCATAATCACCCGCTCGCGCCGCACATCCCACCCAACTACACGTTTCAACCTCCCGCCTCCTGGCCAGGTCTTCTCCTTAAATTTACCCTCTTAACCTCCCCGGGCATCACTTCGAGCTAGGGCAGCAAAGATGACCCACCACACTAACAGCGCCACCATTGCCCTGAACTTCCTGGACAGGATAATATTAGAGCAGATTCTCATGGAGTCAATAATTCTACGTAATTGCCCTTTATGACGTTGAATTACCTCCATCATGCAGCTCCGAGACCTCTTTCTTGTCCTTCTCTTGGCTATAGAATACATCAGCATGAGTACCAGTGGCAAGGAATCCTGAGGTCTCCTACGCTATTTCAGGAACTATGCCTCTCTGAAACAGTGCCGCCTTTATTTACACCAGACTGGGTAATTCAAAATGAGGTCCCGAGGACGGGACCATCGCATAGCCGGGAGTAATGTGGAACCGGATCACAAATCAAGCAAACACATCCCACACCCTCGATGCCCACAGCCACATCACCGCCCAACACCCCCAGTGTCCAGAGTGAGATACACCTGCCCCCAGACTCCAGATTACACACACAAATTGTGCGGTATATGAAGGAAGTGGACCAGAAGGAAGAAAGCGTGAGCCACAACTCTTTCTGGAATTCTGACAACGTCCATGGACCAGTGTCCCTCCTGTCACTCTGGCAGGAGCCCCCCTGTACCACCAAGAGCCCCTTGACCAATTATGGGCCTAGAACAAGGGTTGGCAAGAGGTGTGCGATGATTGGCCGGCTAGTACAGGACAAGGGCACCAACACAAATAACCCCGAAATTCGCATTTCACCAGGATCATGAGTCTGAAGTACTAATCCCCACCGGCCTGTGATTGGCACAGTGAGAAAGACCAGGCAGGCCTCACATTCCAGGCCTGGGCCTTAACCTTCTGATCATCTGGGCAATACTTATGGAATTCGATGGTTAATTTAGAACTATTCTATCATCAATATTGGATTTTATATAAATATGATGAAATTATAGTTTTTGCTAATAATACATCCGTCAGACCGAAAACATTAACTCTCAGTCGGCATTAGACCATACAGTTACATTTTATATACTTGATTATACATATATAAAACGAGGAAAGAGTATTATAAAATGTTCAGGTACAAAACATTTTCAAAACCTCGAATTATTTCCGTGAAAATATATGCCGAAAAAATATGACGTCCAAGAGTAATTGAATAGACAATTTCAAGGGCATATTCGGTGACATCATAATTTGTTTAGGTATGCACTAAATGGTATATTGAATGTCCTTTCCATCGGTATCATTAACATTCATGGTCCATAAATATTTGATTTTATATTAATATGTTCATCCTCGTCATGCAAAGAGTAATCAAGAAAAAATTGCTTCACTGTATGCGCACATTTAACCTTACAATATTATAAGCTATGTGGCTTTGAAATATAGTTTCAGATTTATTTCAATTATTAAGGAAGACTTGAAAATAAGAACCAAGTCTCTACCGCAAAAAATTGATTTTATACAAATATTTTTGTATCCGTATATACCAGTGACTGTTAAAGCAGGAATAAACAGACGATAGCTTATAGTATATCAAGTCTGGGACGATACTTTCTTTACTACATACTGTACATGACGACTATATCTTAGCCTTTGTATGTCATTTTTAATGCTATATAATTGAATTTGAATCATATACAGTATAGACACAAATTGCACGTAAAATCAGCGAGTCTAGAAATGTAAAGGTCCTGGGTGACCAACCTTCTGCGCTCAGGTATAATCAATACAGGAAAAAATTTCCTTAGACCTTCTCTGCCACACTGTTTTGGGGCTGTGTTGCAAATTATATCACATAATTCCTTGCTCCTTCAGCTTCTCACCGCCGGCAGAAGCCGCGATGTGCGCTATTTGGTGATTTATGCAAAATTTTTTAGTTTGGAAGGCACGAATTGCGCCTTGGTGCATTTAGAGGGTGGTATGGGAAGATGCTAGCGCCTCTTTTGGTGAGTCAGAGGGTTAACAAGCTCAGAAGTCATAAGTTTGGAGCTCATCATGAGAAGAGAGCTTGCCCCTCCCCCTCAAACAACAACCGTGCATCAGAAGGCATAAAGTATTTAGGAGATCTATTGAAAAGGACAAATGTTGAAGACTGGCCTGACAAGCCATTGAGAAAAAGAAAACTAATAGACATCTCGAGTTCGCCGCCAGCCGACCTGCAGGAGGAGAGTAAGGACTGCATGGAGCAAAAGGACCTGCTCAATTCCAATGATGAATAATGTGAGCAACTCAGCACTAAGTAGCAAGAACTCGCCCAAGACAATCTGAGAGTGTCAGAAAAAATCCCCCAAGACAAACCAAACCAAGGACCTGGAGGAGTGAGCCGCCCAAAGGAGAAGCTACCTTTTTGAGAGAGTAAGCAGCACAATGGCTCTAACTGCCAACAACAAGGAGGCCAGAGGAACATCCTGGTCCTTAGTTTATGTTTACCTTAATTCCCCCTTTGTCAGTAAATCCTCTCCTCGGACGCTGTCACAGCAGGCCGAATCCCTCCCCCAAGACACCCAGCCAACAGAGCCCTTGCAAAACCTCATTTCCCCCTCTCACAGCCATCCCTTGCTAAGTTTTCGAATTTTCACAACTCCCACCATTGAAGGATAGGCAGAGACCATCATAGTATTCGCCCTACAAACTCTCCCACTTTGGAAGAATAGACTCGCCTAGGTCAACGGGAAAGGGAGGAAAAGCGCAACCTAGACAACAAGATGACTCACCATCCTAGGAGTGCCTCTACGGTTACTCCTAGACACAGCTACCAGTAGAAATTATATCTACAAACTCTACCGGTCACACCAAGCAGTCCTGGGAACCCAACAACCAGCCACCCCACCCTCCTCATGGTGATTGGGGACTCCATCCAACTATACGGCATCACAAGGACACTACCCCTCCAACACAGGGCGGACACAGTGGAAGCATCCTTTAATGCTATGGGGATGCCCACCCGCCCCTTCGACGGCTATTTGGGGTAGGATGTAATCGCGGTACACAAGGCCCAGTTGGACTTAGGAGCCAGAAGGCTCACCTTCCCCAGCATCTGGACTGGACCCAGCCGTTTGCATGGCCACTGACCTTCTGAACCCTCACCGCCCGACCCTCTTGCTGGCCAATATGTTGACAGAATCCCTCCACCTTGCAAAAGGACTGCCATCACGTAAACATCGCCCCCCCCCCCCCCCCCCAGCCAACCCCACCAAAACCCCAAATCGTAGGAGCTATAGGATCTGCTTAATTCCCATGGCGGTTATTTTTGAGCAACTCAGCAAAGAGTGGCAAAAGGAACTACCCAAGACAATCATCCAAACTTCCCTAAGACAAACTAAACCAATGATCTGGAGGAGCAACTTGCCCTAAGGAGATGCTGTCTTCTCGAGAGAGCCAGCAGCATCGCAAAGCTGGCTCTAGCACCCCTAGCCGCTGAAAAAAGAAGGACTGAGGAGCATCCTAGGAGACAGCCCCTTACCCTGGTCCCTTGTTCTTGGGTCCCTTGTTCTTGGGTCCCTTGATTCCCCCTTCATCAATAGATCCTCGGACACCATCACAGCAGACTGAGGCCCTCCCCTCAGACACCCAGACAACAACGCCCTTGGAAGCACTCAGTTTCCCCTCCCATGGTATTCCCTTGCTCCGTTATCGTTTGTCACAATTCCCTCCATTGAAGGCTGGGCAGATACCATCATGGTATTCACCCTGCAGACTTGCCCAGGTCAAACACAAAGGGAGAAGGAGAAGCGCCGCCTAGAAAACAGGAAATACCTGGCCGTGCCATCGCATGTCTGCCCCGAGGATACAAGTACCACTAGGCGAGGTTAATCTGCAAATTGAACTGACCGACCAGACGGCCCACATTACCACAAAACTGGACCGTTACAAGAAGTTACAAGAAACCACAACGGTCTTCCAACTCTGATGGATATATTGCATTTATTCTGTATTACATTGTGGATTGGATAACCTTGTACTGTACATGCCGAGCAAGCCTATATCTGTTCTCTCCTATATGACCTAGAACAGTTAGTCCAGCAACCCACCCATATCCCGTATCCCCTCGGAGATCGACCCATCATTCTTGACATATTTGTAACCTCTAACCCTTCTGCTTATACTGTAAATCTTTTCTCTCCTTTGGGCTCCTCCGATCATAAACTTATCTCTGTTACCTGTCCTATCTCTCCGGTACGGCCACCCGATCCTTCCAGCCGGTGGCACTGGCACTTTGGCGCTGCCGACTGGGAGGCTTATCGGCAGTACTTCTTTGATTTCCCATGGAATTACATTTGCTTCTGTGGCCGGGGACCCTCGGAGAGTGCTGAATGCATTACCGAGGTAATCCTCTCGTGGTTGGAAGCATACATTCCATTTTCTTTGCAAAGAAATCTTGTTTTACTCATGCGTGTTCTACTGCTGTCCGCAATAAGGAGGAAACATTCAAACAGTACCGTCGCCTTCAAACTCAAGAATCTCATACTTCCTAATTGTTTCTGCCCAAAATCAAGCCAAATCTGTTCTTCGACTCTCCAAACATTCTTTCATCAACTGAACTATCCAACTCTAGCTCTTCCCAAACCTTCTGGCATCTAGCCAAAAACCTCTCCAACAATTGTTCTTCTTTGTCTTTTCTTCCTCTTTTCCACTCCGACAGCACCACCGTCACTTCTTCCTCTGACAAAGCTGAACTCTTCGCTACCACTTTCGCAAAAAAATCCACTTTGGATGATTCCGGTGCTGTTCCTCCCTCTCCACCCACCTCTCTACTACTTATGCCTAATATCATAATCTCTTCCAAGGATGTACTTTCTACCTTCTCTAAGAAGGCATTCGGACTGGATGGTGTTCCTCCTATTGTACTAAAAAACTGTGCTTCCGTGCTGACTCCCTGCCTAGGTAAACTTTTCAGTCTCTGTCTCTCCTCTTCTAATGTCTTCCCCTTCTTGCTGGAAGTTCGCTCTCATTCAAACTATCCCAAATAGGGTGACCACTCTCAACCCTCCAACTATCACCTAATTTCTCTAATTTGTTGCATATCTAAAGTTTTCAAAACAATTCTTACCTCAAAACTTCCTATGCATTTATCTTCCCATAACCTGCTCTCAGACCACCAGTATGGCTTCCTTAACCCCTAATTAGAGGGGCCCGACTTAAGTCCGTATCTAAAAACCTGGACTATGTGGCGGGGACTGACTTAAGTCTGTGTGCAATTTTTGAGCAAAAATGGCTGTGAGAGAGACGAGCGACGGGAGGAGCGTAGGTTACCTCATGACCGCTCGGCACGGACCCCGCGCACCTACTGACATCTACTCCACACAACTCCACCCTCCCTACCTCGCCACACAGGGAATTATATAAGGAAATTACCGTATTTTAGGGTTTTTGCACTCGTGTTGCACGATCGTTGCAAGAGAACCCGTGGGCGTAGAAGGATCGTTCTGGTGTCATTGGAAAGCTCAATTTATGCCTTTTCAGGGATACATAATTGTATTACGCTCTGGCTCTTGTTTATGCATGAAAAAGAGCACGGAAACAAGGCCATTTAGGGTAAAAAAAAAAACGCTGGGCGCGTAGTGGAAAAAAACTGACGGGCCCGCTCGTAAGGTGTTAAGAGCTGCTCTGCTGGTGATCTTCTTTCTTATCTTACTAATTCCTTGTCATCCTCCATTCGGGACTTCGCTGAGATTTTTTCTGTTGCGCTAGACATATCGAAAACCTTCGATAGAGTCTGGCACAAATCCCTTATATCCAAAATACCATCCTTCTGTTGCAATGCCTCCATCTGTGCCTTTGTCTCTAATTTCCTTTCCAGCCGTTCCATGGCTGTGGTTGTGAATGGCCACTGTTCACTTCCTCAACCTATCAACTCCGGCGTTCCTCAGGGTTTTGTCCTATCTCCAATTCTCTTCCTATTATTCATTAACGACCTTCTCAACTGCACCTCAATTTCTCCATCTGCCTACTCATTGCCCCCTTCCAGAAAACTATGACCTACTCTTCAACAACATACAAATTAACCCTTCATCTTCTCTTAATATTCTTGGTGTCTCTTTTTCTTCTGATCTCTCTTGAAAAGATCATATTACCACTCTTGCTGAAACAGCTTCCCAGAAGCTGGGTGTACACAACCGCCTCTGGGGGTTCTTTACCCTGCGCAGCTTCTTGCTCTGTACAGGGGCACAGTGCGTCCATGTGTTGTTTACACTTATGGGGGGATCCTATCACACAGCACTTCTGGACAAAGTGGAAAGGAAGGCCCTCCGTCTCATTAACTCACGTCCACTCACCAATTTTCTGCAGTCTCTCTCTCTCCTCCGTCGCAATATTGCATCTCTCTCACTATTCTACCGCTATTAAAATGGTCAGTGTTTCTCAGTGTTCTCTCAGTTGATACTACCCCCTCTTCATAGAGCACGTAGCACCTGTCTTGCAAAACAGTCCCACCCCTACTCTGTGCAGCTCTCCAACCCAAGAGTGAAACGTTATTCTCATTCTTTCTTCTATTCAACAGCTGAGCTCTGGAACTCTCTCCCAGAATCAGTATTTTCCTCTTCCTATGACTTAAATCTCTTCAAATTCCGTGTGTCCAGGTATTTTGGATTGAACGTCCCTTGATTCTGGCCCTGTCACTCTTTCAACTATGGGGGAGGCACTCGCTCCAGACAGTTCTGCCATTTGTCTCCCTCACTCACAAAGAAAAAACCTGCTGTGTATATATCTTGCATACTAAACTGCATTATGTGATTAGAAGAGCCATGAAGGATATAGAATGGAGTATCAAGGAAATGGAAATAAGATAATTCTGAGCATTATAATAAAAGGAAACATTAGTGAAGTCAAAATATGGCTGCATGGAATGTCAATGAATTGGAACAACGAACCAATAAGGTACGAGTATAAGGAACCATGAGTGAAACAGTTATTTGTACTTGAGGAGCCTCACGATTAAATGAAATAATGCAAGAACGGGGAGTATGAGACCCTTTTTATAAACTAATATTTTGTTATTCAATCCCATAAAAATCTCTAGTTTTAATGTATTTTGTGTTCACTAATAACCATTCGAAAACAAATACCCTTACTGAAAGCTTAATTTAGAAAAATAAATAATAACATAAAATAAACATATTTTTAACTATCTAGAATCTTGCCAAAACAAGAAGATATTCATGTTGAATTAGATTATTGTAAATACTAAGTGCCTCTGAAACATTAAATAAATAGTAGAATGAGATCTGAGAGAAACTGGATAATGAATCTCGGAGGAAGCAGAAGAATGAATCGTGAACGAAAATGAAGTATGAGTCATGAACTACGTAGGTTAATGAGACTAAGGAAACAGTAGAATGACTACTTAGTAAAGCAAGGTTAAATCAATCATAACTAAAGTATGAGAGTGAATCATTGAAGATTGAGTACATAAGCAATCATTGATGTCACTATCATCTTCAGAATCTTACCTGTGGTTTACAAATGTCTATGAATGTAATGCTCCATATCATATTAGATACCTTAAAATACAAGCCCATTAGCATCCTGATAGATACAGTATATGTGCTCTATATAAATATTCCGTTCGGCCATGCTGAAGAAACTTAAACCAATTATAATCACTGAGAGCTTGGCATTGATGTAATTTTCTGAGGTATTGCCAGATTACTAAAAGTCTACTTTTACTTGTTTATCTTCCGTCATCACCTAGTTCAATACAATTAAGACTATCCAGCGGCACTTTCTATGCGCACAAAAACCCTTCCAGCGAATGGACTATTCGAGGACCATTCGAAGTATGACGAAATCGGATAATATTTATTGAAAATATGCAGTATCGGATACAGGAAATATACAATATTAATTACAGATTTGGAAAAAGTAAATGGCAGCAACGAAAGAGGAACAAATAGGTATTGTGCGAGTAAAAAGAGAGGATACCTAGACAAAATGACTATTCCAAGGTGCAAACCAATTAGGAGGCTTCATTTGGGGTTACAAAGCACGACGCGAGTGAGAATTTTAGTGCCAATGTGTCGTGCGCTAATTGGCCAGTTATGTCCAGGCAGTGCGAGAAGTGCCCACCAAAGCACCTAGATACCTCAACATTGGAAGGCAATTTATAATAATAATAATAATAATAACTTAAACTCACAATATTTCACAAATCAGAAGCTCCTACGTGATGAAACTTCGCCAGGAGTTGGTTTGCCTGGTTATTACTATGAGGATACTAGTGCAACAACTAGTGCAGCTGCGGGAAAGGAGTAGTGGACCAGAGAACAACTTTCCCAATACACCTGTGCGCTGTCAAATAATCGGTGTGTCGCGTTACTTTCAGTGCGCCTAGTCCAGTTGTGATACAGCGACGAATGAAGTAATGAAAGCAAAGGCAGTATGCAGCCAAGCGAGCCCACCCAGATCCAGTACTAGTAGTCTATCCTGGCAATGCAATAAAGAAGGCGAAGGCAGCCAAGCGAGCTTACCTAGATTAAGTACTAACAGCCGAGTTTCCCTTGGACAATGACTACATAGCAGCTGTGTATGCTTTCTCCACGTTCCTGCATGTAAAGAGAGGCAGTGATAGGACAGAGAATACGGAAGAGAAGCTGAGCAGGACCCGGTTTGGACAATATTAGCGAGCCGGACCACAGCTTGCCCCCAATCTTAATATGATAGGCCTATATCAAAGTAACATAAATTTCAAAAAAAAAAAAAAAAAAAAATGCATATGTTTTAGCTCCCGCAATTTAATGGGTAATATATACGAGTATCGATGAATTTAACTTATGTCCAGTAGCGCGACTGTACTCCAGTATCCATTACACACTGTCGTACCCTCTCGCTGCTGTCTGTGGACATCCGACAGTGCTGCCCTCAATCAATCTCTTTCACACATTTTTCAGAAAACAACCATTGTAATGGCCCTTTTGAAACAAAAGCAGCTAGTTATTGTAACACTCCGACTCTTGCAGCCAATCAGATGTCACACAATTTTTCCCCGAATCATCCGGGCTTCTCACACCATCCTCTTCAGTCTCAGCATGGTCAACATATATCTCGGGTGTGAGGACGAGCCTTTACGAGTGCTTACCAGCGTTTTTGAGAAGATTGAGTCAGATTTAGACATATTCACAGCCCATGGTTGCCCTCCATCGTCTGTACAGTGCCCTAAGTGTCAAGCCCATTTACCCATTAATATAGGTAAACATACCTAGCTTTGTAGTTATTAAGTCAATTTATCTCCAAATTAATATTTAATAGCCTGTTGATAGGCACCTTTTAACGGGAGTAACATCCAAAGTGAGGTATTGCACTACACGTAGGAATTATTCATGCCTTGCATAGAATGTTAATTTCGACAGTGAAATTATCCAAGCCAAGAGCCACATGAAACCTAAGATATAGACTAAAGGAAGTGTTAATTTGTATTGGAAGAAATAGTGAATAAACACCTAATACGTTTATGATTGGCTGTCATTTATCGTCTATAAATGTATAAAACAGTTTTGAAAAGACCTCTGTCTACGTATGGTGAAAAGCCTGTTATCCTTTGGTAAATTGCGTGGGTAAGTAAGTAAAGTTAGAAAAAGTGAGTTACATGATGGATACATGCTTTTCATAATATGTGTTGCTAGCCCCAAACGCGCGAACAACTGTGGCTTTCAATCATCCGACACATATCCTTTTCTGTATGTACATAAAAACAACATATAGAATACAAAGAGGAAATGTCAAAACCCTAGCGTGGAAAGATTAGGGATACACCATGCCTCCCTGAGCATCACACATTGGCATGGCCCAGTCCTATTAAGCTGATGACACTGGTAGCATTACATAAGAACATAAGAAAATGGGAGTCTGCAAAAAGCCGATCGGCCCACACAAGGCAGACCCCTCTCACACCCAACCCCAATTACAAGGCCTAATTATAGGCCCAACTCACTAATACGATGAGGACCGGCCTCACCAAAACGGTCAGAAATCAACACAAGATTACAGGGGTCTACAGAGCGCCGATTGGACTACACCCGGCAGATCCCCCTCACACCTAACCCATCTCGTCCATATGCCTATCTAATTATATCTTAAAGCTCCCTATTGTTCTCGATCCTACCATATCACTCGGTAGCCTATTCTACATGTCTACAACTCTGTTACCAAACATATATTTGCCTATATCTTTTCTGAAACGAAATTTATCTAATTTGAAACCATTTGTTCGAATTCTTTCGCTATCACTGAGCTTCAGTACATCTTTCATGTCCCCTTTATTAATTCCACTAACCCACTTGAACACTTCTATCATATCCCCTCTAACTCTGCGTCTTTCTAACGAATGTAGCACCCCGAAGGATGGCCATCCCTAGTCTTTGCTTGAGCCAGAGGGTTTCCGGGGGTTCTCCTGGAACTGCTCTGATTTTGCAGCCAATTTCTTTCACCATATTGAGGGTGGTAGGGCCGAAGACTCTTGATGTTTCGAATGCCAGAGGCTTGAACTGATGACGTCTGGTGAGGTCTTGTTGCTTTTTTTCGCTTTCTATTTTCTACTATCGGGACAGCTTCACCTGCTTCGTTGACGCTTCTGGTGATGCTGGTCATTGAGAAAGTGTCAACACACATGGCATCCCACATAAGGCACCTGCCATTCTTGTAGGGGAAGGTGATCATTCCATCTAGCCATTTGCTGTCCTCTCTAGCAAGTCTAGGTGGTTCGATCAAGGATTGATGCACAGTTAGCACTCTGCAGGGCCCATTTTATGACATCATTTGGAACTGAGTATCTTGGCAGGCGCTCTGTGCTGTGACTACACATCAGGGCATGGTGACCTTTAGCATCCATCAATGCATCACACTTGCATGTGTGTGGGTGGCAGACTGATGCACCCACTCTGAGTTTGATGGCAACCCTTAGCATTTCATCATCCAAGCAAGTTCCAAAAGGTGACATGGGGATGGCGCATAACCACAAGCCGCTCTCTAAACAGGCGGCTGCCTGGAGGCGTGTTTTAGCAACCTGGTCCACTCTGGTTAGGGAGCTGTCTTGTGTTATCTTCGCCGCAATGGTATCCCACACATTTTGCTTGCTCCTGGAGGTACCCTGAAGCTCCTCCTCTGCTCCTGTACTTCCATTCCAGGTGTTAATCGCTTCTTCCAAGTGTTCATTAAGTGTACTTCTGGGTTGAGAAGAAAGAATGGGCACTACGGGATCGTTGGTTGCGATAAGGGAGTAGGAGAGGCAATATTTGTGGCTCTCAGGGAGGGTGGCTTGCGTCCAGGTCTGATCTTGAAAGTTCATGTTGGTGATACTGCTTCTTGGATTATTTTGTGTAATTCTTGGAGGTCGCCGTTATTCGTGTTAGTCCTTGATGTGCACAAAAGATACTAGAGCTTTGGGATGGAGAAGTAATTCTTGAGTAGGGCCAGAGCTGAGTGAGCCGCCACGATGAGTATCAAGCGGCTCACAAGACGATGAACGTCCTTCCTTTTACCCTGAAGTGATGGTGAGATTGCTGTCGAAGTCATTGAGGAACCTAGTAGGGTTTGCTGGTGATCCTGAAGGACCCTTACACCAGGCAAAGCATCTTGTAATTAGGCCCAAGTTTGTTTTCTTCCTTCGGGAAAGTGGTTGGGGACAAGTTCACATTTGGTATCATTTACTTCTAGCCCAGCCTGGTCAAGATCAGCTACGATGTTGTTTAGATTGCTTAAGACATTTTCTACAGACATACCCGAAGTAGCATCATCCAGGTACAAAACATTCAACTCAGAAATAGATTTGTTAGTAGCCGAGTCCACCCCAAGCGAGAAAAAAGATGGACCAACAAGATCTCCTTGCTGTAACCTGGTCGCTGATGGGATTACCATCTCGCCTAGAAAAAGAGCTGAAGGTTTAGAATAAGCCTGCCAAAGTAGAGGGTACAAAGTAAGGATGTGCTCTTGTGTTGCTCGGAAGAAGACATTCCTGCAAATGCTGTTGAATGCATTTCACATTGTCTGTCTTTAGAAGCACTCGTTTAACTTGGGTTTGGAAGAGGTAGGTGCGGGTTGTGTGTACAGCTGCTTCACACCCCTCCTTTGCTCCAAAACCTACTTAACTGATCTCAAACTTTGTCCTAGGCTGTTTGAAAGCAGTTTCAAACCCATCTTTTTGGCAATGTGGCGGAAGAGGTTCCCTACTGCTATTGGACGCACACTGCCATCTTTTTTGGCTAGAGCGCAGAGTGATGCCCCAAAAAGAGGGGTGTAACACAGTCTGGGATTTCCTCTCATAAGACCATGTTGAGGAATTTGGTGAGGGTTTCCAAGAGTGCCTACCCAGCCGCTCCTGATCCTCGACCCAAGAGGCATTTGAGGTAGACGGATCGGATACCATCTGAGTCCGCAGCAGAATCTGCTGGGTAAGAAGTCACTGCAGGAACCACCTGCTCCTTTGTGACAACTAAATGTTGGGGCATTGGGCATTTGGTTGTAAGGGGAGGCTTAGGTCCCCAGGTGAAGATGGATGTTTTATCGTAGGGCTTTGATAATGTCAGCACCATAGCCAGAAAAACCTTTAGAAGATGACAACACTCTGATGTCACTATCGGCCAGCTTTGCTGCGACCCACTTTTGTAGCTGTTCAGCCTCTTCCTCTTCCTTGTCATGTATTTTTCTGGGCCCTATTTGGCTGCCGTTCAGGAGGTTCTCCCAGCCTGTTCTCGTCTATATACTGTGCTAATTGACGTTTCACTCTGGTGGCTAGTGGTACCTGAAGATGGTCTTGTATGTTGGTTCTGGGTGGTTTTCGGAGGGCCCCATAAGAAAAATCGGTGAGCCGTGCCCATGCAACAGGTGTCCTGATGTCTAACTAAGGCCTTGTAAGAGCCTCCGTCACATGAATTCTGGCTCCTTTCGGTGCCTGGGCAAGGACCCAGATCCTAGCTTTCCATTCGGTCACAAGTTGGGTCAAGTCGGTTTCCAGCGTTACCTTGCTTGACCCTGCAGTGGGCCCAAGGCATGATCGACATTTTCAGTTTGGTTGTGCTCTGAAATCCTCTTGGTCAAAATAATAAACACAACTTAAATTAACAGTTCTAAAACAGCCGGAAAATGTAAACAATTTTCTCACTCTGATTTGTCTGCAGATAAGACACCAATTAATATCTGCTAGTCCATCTATCTATCTATCTATTGCCTGACGCCGTGATCCCCGAAGGGGTGGCCACGAACGAACCGCCCCCATGCACCTCTGTCCCCAGTAAGTCGACGCCCCTCCCCCCAACCAGCACCGCCTTCATTCATAATTCTCCAAAATTATGCATTCTGCTGTCTCTACCAAGCCGACCTCCTGATCCGCCTAGTTGTCCCTTGGGGCTTCTGCCTCTGCCATGTTTCATTTGTTTGTTCCTGGTGAGCTGCTGCATGATGTAGGCCCATTTACCCTACCCTTGTTTCGGAGGCCCCAGGTAGTCCCTCCTGACACATACCTAGATAATTGACTTAGTTATGTATGTAAATAATACTACAGCTAAACAAATGTTTGACAAGATCTGAAGTACATGGAGTGGGTTAGATAATCGTCTGGTTACTGCCTTGATAGTCTAATGCTTAGTGTGCCGAATTTCGGTGTGAGTATCCTAGGTTCGAGTCCTTGATATACCACATGTGTTCATTACTTTTATTGATTTAATTAGTTAGGTATATTTGTAAATTAATTTGTGGGTTGGTGAAAACAAATATGAATACTCATATAGCGCCCGTATCTCCTCCTTCGAGGATTCACAAGCGTTTGACCTTCATAATTAAATCATCCAGAGACCATTACCCAGATAGGAGAAAGGGCAAGGGGAAATATCACAATGGAATTAATTACAAGTTTAAATAGGTAAACTTGGAAGGGAAAATGAGAGCGGAAAAAATATAGTAATAGTGAAATGACTTGTACAAATATGAAAAATTAAAGACAAGGACACATATCCGAAAAACAGAGAATAAATAGAATATAATTTCAAAGATGTATAGAAATAGCAACTGGTTGAAGGATACAACGTTACCTGTAATCATAAGAAGTATATGCAGGAGACACACATAGTTGAATGATGACAATTAGCGTGGGATAGACAATATAGAAAATATATAGGGGAGGTGTGGTGGAGCGGTCATGCCACTGGATTGGTAATCCAATGGACCCGGGTTCAAATCCCGATATGTCAATGGGAAGATATTATTGGGATTGAATTTGTGCTGTACCTAGTATCAGTGCATTACCACAAAGCCCACCGAAGTGCCAAAAAAATACCCTCATTGTTCCCTGATTAAATAACACTGTATGAATATTCCCATATTCAAAATATGTTACAGGGGGACAATGCCTAGTGAGTTCACTGCTCAATAGGTGGCGTTCTGAGAGTGAGGGTCTGAGTCTGGAGGGTGAGACAGTGAATCACTTGAACGAAGCAACCAGCCGCTTCAGAGATGGAGCTGCTTCGAGCCATGAATGGATGCTTCACATGTCTCACTCCCCAGACTGGAACAAGACCTCACGGGCTTCACCGTGTTGAGCGGTGGAATGAACAGGCTCTCAGCCTATGCCCGAGGGGGAATAGTTGAAATATAGAAAAAAAAAAAAAATTGGAATGACCGAATTTTGGATGAGGAACAATGAACACAGCAAGAGGGGACAAATTGTTGTTTGATGTATAGATGGGGAGAAAATTGTGATACAGATGATGAATGCGCAAAAAAATATGAATATTGTAAGGATATTGTAAGAGTAATGGTAACTGAATAGAGGATAGAGAAGGAAGGAAGAATAATATTCAAGTAAGAGATAATACAGCGTTAGTTATATGGATATAGAGAAGGAGGGTGTAGCTATTTAAAGGATAGTAGAGAAGCATAATATTATTACTGTACGAAATTCAAACGAATAAGAATTAATAAGACCAATGATAAGAAAACAAAATAATAAGGAATTGAATACTTGGAAAATAGAACAATGTAAAAATAACTGCTGTAATATAATGACATGGAATTGAGAACTGTTTGAAGATAAACAAAACAAGGCGTGGAAAATTGTATCAAGGTGAGATAAATTAGAATGATATTTGGTGCTGGAGATAAAGACGCAACATATCTATCTAAAGCAATATATACTATGCCTCGTAGATTATAATATACACCAGTAGCCCACTTAGATGGTACCAATATTCACTCTGACAAAAAGAACCCAAGATAAAAGTTATAGGTTGAGCCAGGGAGGAAGGAGGGAATGGAAAGTAATGAGGCACGAAGAGTCGAGTCAGCACCAGTTCCATCAGCCACAGCCAAGGTCTGGCCACAACGTTCCTCCCGTAATGTCACCATATAAAATGTCCCTGCTCTGGTAGGTCGGGACAAATAGGGGTAACACTGTGTAACTAATAATAGTAGGACAGGATACTAAGGATAACATAGGAGGAAAAGACGAACCAGATATAATAGTTGTTTTGTAGGAAAGCATGGACAATATGGGAGGAAACGACGAGCCGGAAATAACAACAGAAAATATTATAGGAAGCCGGAAAAATGGGAACACTAGAAGTGGAATTTGCGATCCAGAAGAAAATAATAGTTATCTGGGAAACTGTGGACAACATAGGTAGAAAGATGATCCAGAAATACTGGTAGATAAAAGCAGAGATTAACAAGTATGTGAAACACTTAACATGAAAGAAGAGATTCAAAAATTTTAGATGGAGTTTTATAATTTTAGTAAAGTGTAACAAATTATATATGAATAATGTAATAGACATCCATTTACGATCTACGTCCATTCATTAGGTGAAGAACGGTCCAGCCTAACATGATCTCAAGATATTAACTTCATCACATACTCTGTGGTAAACATGGCAAAAATTGGGACTCACTCAGTCATGGGAGGTAATATACGACTATTGACTTGTACATATAATATGGATATTACAAATATACATACTGAATGGAGTAAGACATGCGAAAATCAAAATGAGACTATTAAAATATGTGAACAAGTGAGAGAACTCTGTTTTACCAGGGCTAGAGGTACTGGAAACCCATTGTCTAGGGAAGAATGTAAGATGATGATATCTTTCCTGTGTACTGACTAACTAAATGTATGTATATTTTTATTTTTATTTTTATTTGTTTTCCTAATATATAGTGCATATTTGTGCGAATAAAGGCATTTGAATTTAACTCCTACACATATACAGTACATCTGTATGAGTGGCAGCCTGACATGCCATTATTATTATTATTATTGTTATTATTATTATTATTATTATGTAAGCTACTGAAGCCTCCCAGCAGGGTGCAGATATACTGTAGCATTGACAAATTTAATCTAGACAAAATACCCGAAATTACTGCAGAGAAGCAACGGCAACTAAGGAAACAAAATTCAACCAATGATGGAATAAAGCACCGATGACATTGATCCATAGAAACGTTCAAACGATTCATGGTAAAGTGATTAATTTTCAAAGTAAACCTTGTTACACGGTCTGGGGTAAAAGGTTCTGGAAATACACTATATAAAGGATGCTGAATATTGTTAACCACTTTGTGTTAACCAATACGCCCTCACGGCAGCCTAAGGTTAGTTAGTTAAAATAAAACTTTAACCCTATTGGATTATTAAGCCAGCACACTGTAAGTCAAGAAGAACGTCAGGACTGGAGCCTCTCTGCAAGAACTCCAGTCCTTGCAGCCCAAGACCAGACCAGATGGCTGGAGTAAAGTAGTTAGTTAAAATAGTACTTCAGAGGCTGTCAACCCTATTGGATTATTAAGCCAGCACACTGTAAGTCAAGAATAGCTTCAGGACTGGAGCCCCTTTTCGAGAACTCCAGTCCCTTGAGGAAAATAGGAAAGAAGGGTATAAATATATATGTATGTAACTGAAACATACAAACTTCGTATGTGAGCGTTCAAAGTAAATAAGTTTGTGTAGCAGCAGCTACATAATGGTGGGGCAGGTCGGTCTCGGGAATGGTGTAAAACTTCCTTCAATTAAATCACAGAAGCCACCCAAGCAGCCATAACCCACACCCTGTTGGTTCCTGCTCTCTAATTTGGAACCCCCCCTTACACACACACACACACACGCACGCACACACATTACCACACACACACACACACACACACACATATGAACACCAGCGAAGGCTCTTGAAGAGGAGAGCAGGAATGGGACGAAGAGAACTAGTAAACATTTGATACACAATAATAATAATAATAATAATCGTCTGGTTACTCATATAGCGCCCGTATCTCCTCCTTCGAGGATTCTCAAGCGCTTGACACATCTTTAATTAGCCAGAGACCATTACCCATCTACCTTGCTCATGAGGAGACGGTAACCGCCGGCTATATCTCAGAAAAACTTTTACATCTGAGCGGGGATTGAACGCGAGACCTGTAAGATGGGAAGCAGGCACGCTATCAACTGAGCCAGCCGGACGGCTGGCTCAGTTGATAAAAAAGAATAATAAGAATATATATATATATATATATATATATATATATATATATGTGTGTTTTTGTGTGAGTGTGTGTGTGTGTGTGTGTGTGTGTTTTGGTCTGTGTGTGGCGAAAAGGGACTATGACCAGTAGGTGAAAAATAATTACGTATGAATAATACAAAGAACATTTGGTTTGAAAAGAAAAAATAATTGTAGAAGTGATGACTGGAAAACAAGTTATAAGGATTGGAAAGAAAGTTCAAATAAAAACACCAGAATATTTAAAATATCGAGATAAACTGGTAGGTACATATATATTGATTACAAATCCCAGCCTAATATCCTAGGGAAATACATTACCTCAGCTACGCAAGCAAGCTAGTAAGGATGATTCGTAATTGTAACTTCTACGTTTACTTTACCTGCTTCTAGTCCCCCGTTCTCATCTTAAGTCCATTCACTTACCTGTTTGGAAGAAAAAAAATAATAATAAAAGACACAATCATATATAAGGCAAATAGTGTACAGTAAATGTACATAAATCGTCAATGTCAAATATATATACATTTATGTTTTCCTAAAAAAGATTCAATTAAAATAGAAATGGTTTCAAAGTAAGCAGCCATAGGTAAACTAGATTGTGTACTGAAAAACATACTAGATAATCTGGTTATTTGCATCTGTAATTTTACAATCAGGATACACTGACTGTTAATTTTGCTAATTAGCATACATATCTGCTGTCTATCTATCTATCTATTGTTAGATGCCCTAAACCCTGGCCGGGTGGACACGAGCAAACCTCTTCCAGATTGCCTTGTCCCCCGACAACACTCGTCCTTCCTCCCAACCAATCCCCCTCTCCCCATACATATCTCCATTCCATCCCTCCACCTCATTCTCAGTCGACCTCTCCCTCTAACCCTTTCCATCTCACTCTCATATACCCTTTTTGCCATCCACACACACTCCACCAGCCCTCACACTTGCATTGTACAGATATTGTTTGTTTGTTTGTGCTATCAATATTATTATTGTTCGTCACTTTTCCTTATTCAGTATATGTTAGTCAGTCAATAACATTGTAACAGTAAGCTGTTTCCTTATGTATAAAATGGTATCCTACTTGCACCTTAGTTAATAAAACCTTATATACCATATTAGTGTACTCTGTTCTAGTAATGGCCATATCAGTCGATTAAGGACTATTTCCTCACTTCAGGTGTCCAGGCTGCGTCCCTAAGTGTACCTAATAATTGTAGAGGTGCTAGTGTCTTGTTATAATTTCATATTTTATGAATCAACTCTCAGATCCGTAACAATCATGCAATATGGGCTCGCCAAAACCGTTCACACAAATGTAAGACTAAAACTATCAATTTGGATGCTAGTATTAGGGGTTCGGTGACCCTTTTACGACTAACCCAGAAACCGGTCATTCGGACCTGATATTCTTTTGACCTGTCTCGACCTTTTAATATCTCTCTCTTTCTCTCTCTCTCTCTCTCTCTCTCTCTCTCTCTATATATATATATATATATATATATATATATATATATATATATATATATATATATATATATATATACCGGTATATATAATTAACACATTGCAACCAGATCAATTGTTTAATAATCCAACCTGCAACTTCATCATTGTTTTATAACGATTGGCATTATTTTATCATCACAACGTTAATAGTAAGCATACTAAATTAAGAACTAAATTATATTTTAGTCTAATTAGCAAAACCACATCCACCTGTGTATCTCCAGATCTTGTAAAAATATTGTATGAAAATAGAACATACTCTAAAATGTGTACAGTTGTCTGGTTCTGTTTACAAGTTTGCAGGTAGGGAAATAACTATTAAAGAGTGTCCATCCTATATGAATAACAACGATTTTGTTATACAAAAACGGATACTGATTGAAACCGGCAAATATTAAAATGAGGAGCACACATAAATATTGGTATATACTGTATATGTATATATATATATGTTCTGACATACGGAGCCCTGTATGTTTATTTTAGAGTTAGAATTAAGAGTTGAAGGAGTGCCAAACTACCCAGGCGGCGAAGCAGACCAGCGAGGGGGAAACCAGCTCGTCCGCATACCAGCAAACAAGCCTTCACACCTGCGTGAGTCATAGGGGACTCTGCAAACTACTTCGATGACCCGACGCTATGACGTATGATCGACGCCAGGATACTCCATTGGACCACGCACCTGCTACGCAACTCGAGGAGCTGTGATTGGGGCGCGCACTACCCGCCGCCTCCTGATTCGTTCCTTCACCATCATTGTTTAGTATATAAGATCCGAGTAGTGGGCATTCAAATCAGTCTCATTTGGAGTTGGGGAAGGTGAACTTGCAGCGTATTATAGGCTATGGTTATGAACCGAATAAGTTATATCTAAAGAAGGACTATTAATTCTGTAAAAGTCTTGAAAGATAAATATTAAAGTAAGAATATTTCTGTCTCTTACCCTCTTTGAAATGAATAAATAGTTTTCTTATATGTCCTTTTATTTATATTTAATGTAGTTATTATTCTTGGTTCTTGTCTTACGTTAATAGTATTATATTATTATTATCATCAGGATTAATATCAAAGTCACATAAAAAGTTAGATATATTTATTTAATAATTAGTTAAATGTATTTCTTAACCACGTAACATTGAGGTTTGATTATGAGTAAATTAAGTTACAGGATCGCTTCATAGATTCGATTCAGGTCTCACTCAAATAATATGAAAAGCAAAAATAATATTTTGAAGCTAAAAGAATTTTCTTCAGCTTAGGAAATCACTAGAAGTAATATTAACACAGCCATGTTAGTCTAAGGCGATATTACTAATATGAAACAATAGTATTACCGTACTAAGTACCGTTAAGCAATGTAAGCTTAATTAAAAGAAAATGAAAGAACTCGTAAGTCTTAATATAAAACAATAGTATTACTTTTATCATAACCCAATTACTTGAAGAGTTGCTTTAGTCCACAAGTTAGTCAACTAAAATAATTAAGTACATAATAGTAGCGTTAACGTTAATTCCCAATCAAATAGTTAAGTACATAATAGTAGCGTTAACGTTAATTCCCAATCACATATCTCACTAACCAACATAACGTAAGTGTTTACACGGAACACACTTAACACACACTTATATAATCTGACTGACAGTCACAATCCCATTATAATACTTCACCCCGTCTTCCTCCAGCTGCAAGTTCACCTTCCCCAACTCCAAATGAGACTGATTTGAATGCGGAACGGAACGGAAGTATATAGGAAAGGTGAAGCAAGTAATAATTTTGATCACTCTTATGCTTCGAATACTAGAGTTGGTACAGAGGAAGTAGTAGGGGGTGAGGAAGTGAATTTTAGTAGGAGATGAAGGCGTCGGGGCTTGACCCAACTTGCGTGAGCTGGTTTTTGTTGGAGAGACAGTTTGAGGATACTTTTCGAGAGGGGACAGGACGGACAACACATAGGGAACGGAAGTATATAGGAAAGGTGAAGCAAGTAATCAAATTTACCCTAGTGATACGACCTACGCCAAGGCCGATTTTACACTCCAGGTACCCAGTTTAACGTATGGGTGGGACGAGGCGAACACGAGAGAAGGCCTGCCCAATGGCCACTGAGCAATCCTGGTGGCTAACCAAGTTCTCAGTCTCGTGTGTTGATTGGTTGTAGGAAGCCACCAATCAGGCCCCTGAATTCATTTTAGCCACCATGAACCCAGGTACTCATTTTCGTCTGAGTGAGACGGAACTGACAGGGAATGGAGTTTGTTCAACACTCCTCGGCTACTTGAACCCTGGTGGCAAGCCAGGGAAATTTCACCCACCCCTAGGGCAACATCTGGTCAATGTCGGTACCGGGTGCAATCACCCAACCAGCTACTGCCTTTGCTGGAGCAGGACAACATGCCAAACCCACCCAGCAACTGCTGTGCTGGTACCAGGCGCGGTCACCCATCCAACTACTGACCAGACCCTACGTTGCTTAACCTACTGATCTATTATCAGGGTTGCAAGCGTGTAGGCAGGGTTGCCCCTTGATTTGAATGCCCACTACTCGGATCTTATATACTAAACAATGATGGTGAAGGAACGAATCAGGAGGCGGCGGGTAGTGCGCGCCCCAATCACAGCTCCTCGAGTTGCGTAGCAGGTGCGTGGTCCAATGGAGTCTCCTGGCGTCGATCATACGTCATAGCGTCGGGTCATCGAAGTAGTTTGCAGGGTCCCCTATGACGCACGCAGGTGTGAAGGCTTGTTTGCTGGTATGCGGACGAGCTGGTTTCCCCCTCGCTGGTCTGCTTCGCCGCCTGGGTAGTTTGGCACTCCTTCAACTCTTAATTCTAACTCTAAAATAAACATACAGGGCTCCGTATGTCAGAATGTATATATATATATATATATATATATATATATATATATATATATATATATATATATATCAGTAATATTCTTGTCCTTAGGAAAGTGTAAACGAATAATGAGCAGCAAAACCAACGCTGTGACGAACATCTTTATTGGGCAACGTTTCGACCCCATACAGAGAGTCATCTTCAAGCCTAAAATTAAGTAAAAACAAACTATTAATATTTAAGGTTTACATTTGATATAATACCTAATAGCTTTAGTAGCTAATAATGGAACTAAACCTATTAATCCTAACTAATTGACATAAAAATACATGCAAACTAAGAGAGAAATATATAATACAAAAAGCATATCATACTATTAATAACATAGTAGTGGAATGGAGGAGTCTTGAGTACCCAGAGTGGGTTTATGATACTGACTTAAAAGGGACTCAGCTAGATGACGTGTAACATCGTCAGTGGCTGTGTGTAGAATGGAGACATTTTCTGAGTTAAAGAAATGGTCTGCTGCTTCAAAGTGGTCCCGAAGAGCCGAATAAGACGGTTGTGAGAATGGAAAACCCGTCCTAAACGACCTACCCCTATGCTCAGCAATCCTGGTTGATAGATGGCGCTTTGTTTGGCCAATATAGGTCGCATTACAGCTACCGCACTTATATTGGTAAACCACCAAAGATTGCAGAGAGTCAGGTATTCGGTCCTTGAACCTGAAGCAGCGAGACAGAGTGAATGCTGGTTTAAGTATAAGCTTCAGAGAGACTTGACTAAATTACTAAATTTAATTCCCATATTCCCATTCAATTTTAAATTAATCTTATTTTGACCCTGCTAACACGAGCATACAGATTATGTTCTTCATATTTTGCCTTACACACTGAATTAGAAAAACTAAGAAATATTCTGAGACTCAACGGCTTCCCTGTTCATTTCACTGATACCTATATTGGCAGACAACTGTCTAAACTTCATTCACCTTCTCCTCCAGTTCAAACAGTAAAAAAAAGCTATAATATATTGTTTTATTCCTTTCTATGGTAGCAAATCCTATGATATTCGTAATAAGCTAAATACATTAACCTAGTATTTTTACCCTCAAGTCTCTCTGCAAGTTATATTTAAACCAGCATTCACTCTTTCTCGCTGCTTCAGGTTCAAGGACCGAATACCTGACTCTCTGCAATCTTTGGTGGTTTACCAATATAAGTGCGGTAGCTGTAATGCGACCTATATTGGCCAAACAAAGCTCCATCTATCAACCAGGATTGCTGAGCATAGGGGTAGGTCGTTTAGGACGGGTTTGCCATTCTCATAACCGTCTTACTCGGCTCTTCGGGACCACTCTGAAGCAGCAGACCATTTCTTTAACTCAGAAAATGTCTCCATTCTACACACAGCCACTGACGATGTTACACGTCATCTAGCTGAGTCCCTTTTAAGTCAGTATCATAAACCCACTCTGGGTACTCAAGACTCCTCCATTCCACTACTATGTTATTAATGGTATGATATGCTTTTTGTATTTTTTTTTTCTCTCTTAGTTTGCATGTATTATTATGTCAATTAGTTAGGATTAATAGGTTTAGTTCCAGTATTAGCTACTAAAGCTATTGTGTATTATTTCAAATGTAAACCTTAGATATTAATAGTTTGTTTTAACTTAATTTTAGGCTTGAAAATTACTCTCTGTATGGGGTCGAAACGTTGCCCAATAAAGATGTTCTTCACAGCGTTGGTTTTGCTGCTCATTGTATATATATATATATATATATATATATATATATATATATATATATATATATATATATATAGAGAGAGAGAGAGAGAGAGAGAGAGAGAGAGAGAGAGAGAGAGAGAGATAGATAGATAGACTCAGACTCAGACTCAATATTTTATTTCGTAAAAGCTACATAAAACTTTGTACATAGTAAGAGAATTGTGAAGCACATTTATCTCATAGTTGGTTCACGGCTTTGAATAAAAGTAATTCTAGATTTTACTGCGTCAATGTCATTTTCCATTAAACATTCGATATTATAAATATTCAATAAAATATTCTTTACTTCCTTCATCAAATATAAGCTATCATCATTGTAGAAGTAAACATTTTCTTAAAAAGATACAAGGCTTCATCATACATCTGTGAGCAAACCGTATTTTTTGCCAATTAATTAGATGAGTGAATGTCATTAACCCTGCTAAATCACATGCTTTGTGGTTGCTCTCCCAGTATTTAAGTTTTAAAATCTTCTTAATGGCTTTGTGGTATCCAACCGCAAATTGTTTCAGAGGAACACCACACCGCTTATTGGAAAACCATAATTCTGTACCATAAAAACTTAAGCAATAACTATTAAATAGTTGAATAAAAACATTAATATTAACATTAGGGAATTTACGTAAAATACAATTGAATTCATTATAAAACTTATTTCTTGTCCTTATTACATCCTTATCATTATTTAGTTTATCATCAATAATAAATCCTAGGTACTTATGTTCATGTACATTGATCATTACTTCATCATTAAGCTTCATTCTCGGCAGATAGATAGATAGATAGATAGATAGATAGAGAGATAGAGAGATAGAGAGATATATAGATAAATAGATAATATATCGATAGATAGAACAGATGAAAGAAGGAGGAGGAAGGTCAGTCATTACATTTGATTGTGTAATTTGAAGTAGTAAACATGTAAACCCAAAATTATAATAATAATATCAAGATTAATGAAAATCATAATAATGAAAATAAATATAATACGAATGCTTCCTCTATTCATAATAACAAGAGAAACGAAAACACAATAATAGCCAAATTCCATCCACTAAAAAAAAAGAAAAAGAAAAAACAGAAAACAAAAATATATGCGGAAGGAACAATGAGGCGACGGATCCCCAAGATATGGCCAGGGGAAAATGGAGAAACTCAGGGACTTCTATTTTCCTCTCACATTTTACGGAGGAGGACGGAATCTGCATTATAATCTTCAGAATAATGGAGGAGTAAAAGAAATGGGCATCACGTTAAACTTTCTGTTTGTCATGATTTTAGTATCTCTCTCTCTCTCTCTTTCTCTCTCTCTCTCTCTCTCTCTCTCTCTCTCTCTCTCTCTCTCTCTCTCTCTCTCTCAACATCTTAATTTTCTGCATACATTTCACGCAGAACATAATGCCCCAGAGGGACACATTATTATCTTCTTGATATATGCATGTTCAAAATAGAATATAACATTATCCACAGTTCTTCCTACATTATGCAATGATGAGAGAGAGAGAGAGAGAGAGAGAGAGAGAGAGAGAGAGAGAGAGAGAGAGAGAGAGAGAGAGAGAGAGAGAGAAAATATAAGAGGGGCAACTACACAGCTGTCTCAAATTTGTCACCACAGAGAGGGAGGGGGCGATGAAAGGAAAATAAAATGGGGAACGCTGTTGGAAACACACAGATACACGAACAAATCTGCAACAATTACATGAAGACAGAACAAAATATTTGTTGAGCAGTATTTATGAGATTAAGATAATTTTCTTTCTGAACATGAAACGGCAAGCCTCGGTGAATGAAAGGGTTATAATAGAGACAAATACAGATAAAATGGAATGAAGAGATAGAGAGATGAGAGTTAAGGGAATAGGGCGAGGTCTCAATTGGCTTCTGGCTGATTTCCGTGCCAAACACCTTTCCCATCGAGCCGTTGAATGAGGGGGGGGGGGGGGGGGGTGAGCGGAAAGGGGACGACATAAAGGGATTGGGGGCAGGGAGAGAGAGAGCGCAAGAGTTACTTAGAAACACAGACCCCGAGGTTCTTCCAAGGCAGTCCGGCCTTAAAACATTGTTTTACTATTGTATTATTTAATTTATTCATGTATTTTCTTATGGCACCCCAGCCTCCTCAAGATAGAGGTCTAGCCTTCCCTTGAAAACGTTTAATGTTTCGGTCTCCACCATCCTCTCTGACAGTTTGTTCCACTCTTGTCACCACGCTGTAGGTGAACACACTCTGTGACATCTAGGTTTGCCTTCTATTATGTTCTCATTTATATTTGTGAAATGTCGTTTTATGAATCCCAATGCTCTATTTGCCTCATTTGCAGCTGCTACGCATTGGTCGGAGGATTTCAGGTTTTCAGAGATTAATATCCCCATATCTTCAACTAATGTTGTGGTTTTAATATGTTGGCCATTCATTTCATATTCGTATGTCTTATTTCTGCTACCGACTTGCAGCAACTGGAACTCTTCAATAGTGAAGAGCATCTGCCATTTTTTAGACCTCTCTGTTGTCTTGTTTAATATAATTTATTTAATTCACTCCACACACCAAACGCCTCCCAAAGACATTAATGAAAGCATGTGGTCCTACCGGGATTCGAACCTGGGTTACCACATACAGATTTTAAACACTCTAACCATTGCACCATCAAGGCAGTTATAAGTTCAGCTCATGACCATGATTCATATCCATTTATCGAATACTGGATATTAATCTAGGCATGTACTGTCCCCACCAGCTCTATGAATAGCCTAATGCTTAGGCGAAAGGACTGTAGCACATTCTGTCTTCTTCGGTCAGGAGTGCATTTTCTATCTTTGTATCATCGGCGAACTTGGAGACGGTATTGTCAACATCGATATCATATATGTACATGAGAAACAAGATTGCTCCCTGACCGAATCCTGTGTAACCCCACTAGTGACAGGGTCCCACTCAGATCCTACTCCACTTATCAACATTCTCTGTCTTATATATGTGAGCCTTTACTCATAATACCCATTATAACCAGTGTATTCATTAGTTTTCAGATGTGATGTCTTATCAAAATCTTTTTGAAAATCCAAGAAAATTATGATTAGCTATTTAGTCATATCATATTATTAGCATAGTTTATTATATAATTCAATTAGATTCATTGGGCTTGCCTTATTTGATCTAAAGCAATGTTGACTATCTTTGAATAGCATGTTTGATTCTAGGTAAGCTACTATATTATCACTTAGAATGGTTTCCACGATTTAACCTATTACTGATGTTAGCCTAATTTGGTCTCTAATTAGTTGGTTCGTGATGTCTGCATTTTGCCAGTCGCTTGACACGGTCCCCTGCTGCATTGATAAGTTAAAAAGCTGTTTTAAGATTACGGCTATCACATCCTTAATGTGCTTTATTATTAAAGGGTGGACTCCATTGGAACCAAGGTATTTAATTACATTTACATTTCTCAAATTACTTGAAACGTCTCTAACACTATTGGTGATATTTCCAAGTTCGTGTGCCAATATGTTACTCTACGTAGTATTTTCGCATACCTCTTTTGTAAAGACCGAACCAAAATATTAATTGAGCAAATTTGCTATATTTTGGTCACCTGTTACGGACTAACCGTCTTTCACAACTGGCCCATTTCCGTTTTTGATCTGCTTAATGTAATTTACACAACTGTAGAGTTTCTTGGGGTTTGTGGATCTTTCCATTGCAATAGTCATTTAATAGTTGCGTTTCTCCGCCCTAATTGATATTTTTACTTCCATCTACTATGCTTAAGTTTTCTTTGATTGCAACTTCTTTCATAAGTTTGTGAAGTTGATGTTTTATCTTATTGCTTTGCCAATGTCTCTACTGTACCAGGGGGGCATATGTGTTTTGTATTACGTTTAGGTTTCGTGGGCACCTTGCCCTATTACTGCCGGAGACCCCCAAGTAAGTATGTTACGACCTATACTGTTGAATATCTTTTATGAAGTACTACAGCTAACACTCTCAGCTGTAGCCTATGCTGACGATCTGACCATCGGCAGTAGCTGCACGTGGGAGGGACAAGAAGAGGCCACAATTCAGCTCCAGAGGGACATCAGCCTAATCTCTTTATAGGGACAACTATGGCAGGTAATGTTTGCAGGAGAAGCAAAAAACAACAACCACTAACAATCACTAGAATGAGGGTTCTAGAAAATAAATCTACTCTAAAAGTGGGTGGTGATTTCTAAGGAAGTTGACCATCTCTCAATACTAGGGGTACCCTTTGACAAATCCCTCAGATTCGAAAAACGTAAAAAAAGATTGGCAAGTATGAAACTATACTACCTAAAAAAAAAAAAAAAATCTAGCATTCTTACTGCTGACAGTATTTTAATGGTGTACAAGTCACAAATAAGGTCCTGTATAGAGCATTCCATTCTATCGTGGACAGGAGCAGCACAGACACATATGGCAGTACTGGACAAGATTCAACAGAGAGCTACAAAATTGGTAGCTAAAGTAGAAGCAAATCAACGACAATATGCTTCTCTGGACACCTTGCAGCACAGAAAAAAATGTTAGAGACATGACAGTGTTTTAAAGAGTGCATGCTATGTGGGTGGAGCACCTGGCACCACTACACCAGGCACTACAGACTCCAGCCTACAACACTAGACCAAGTCAAACATCTATGGGAGCAACTATTATTGTGCCTCGACCACACACTACCCATACTCAACGTTCGTTCACATATATATAATCTTATATGTGGAATAGCTAAAGGTGTAATTTAAATGTATTCCAAGTTAACAATGTGCAAACATTAAACAAAGTCATAGACTCCAATTAATTAGAAAACTGTAAATTATTGTTCATAGAATATATTTCTTGAAAACTAAGAATAAGCTCACCTTTGGATAGTGATACTGTATAAGGTATGTTTTGTATTTTCACTATTATCATGTGTATCATGTTAAAGTGAGAGAGAGAGAGAGAGAGAGAGAGAGAGAGAGAGAGAGAGAGAGAGAGAGAGAGAAAGAGAGAGAGAGAGAGAGAGAGAGAGAGAGATCATTCATAATATTCGACTCTTCTTCCTCTTAGATATCTACACAGACAGTGGAAAGGTTACGTACGAGAGAGTTCATAAAGGCAAAAGGTAGAGATAAAAGAGGAGGAATGGTCCGTGTATAAAAGGGAAATAAATGGAGAGCTAACCAAAGTAGAGGATGCAACTGGACATAGATGAATATATGTGGTGAAAGGAAGAAGGGGAAATGGATGGATGGTAGACAAGGTCGAACACAACGATGGGGAGGCAATATTGGACGGTGGAAAAGATTTAGAGTAAAATGTCAAAAGGTGGGAGAAATGGAAGACAGACAAACAATAAACTCTTACTAAAATTATTATTGAGAATAATGATGGGTTGAAGGTACAAATAAATAATCGATAAGAATAACACATGGAGAGAAAAAGGACCGGCTACGATAGCTAACAACGGGCCGATTACAAGATTAACATGCAAAAGAATGAGATATAGCATGGGGGCAATGCCAATAAAATAGACAGAAAGATGGTAGAGAGAGTGAAGAAAGAGGGAAGAGAATTACACAGGAGAGAAATTGGAGCAGAGAAGATAAAGCAGGAATTAGGCGGGTAGAATCAAAGGTGTGGAGAAAAAGGATAGTAAAACAATCAGAAAATCGAATATAGAGCAGTAATAAACGGTAGAATAGAAGAAATAGTGCATAGGGCAAATTAAAAGTCAAGGTATAATATTTGCAAAAAGAGAGATACATAAACATAGGTGGTGAGCGAAGGAGATGAATGACAGGTCAGAGGAGGTAAAGAGTGATTGACCTGAGGAAGCTTTGATTGACACGTTAGAGAGCAAGAGAAGTGTGCTGAGAGAGAGAGTAATACAATAATAATGATAAAATTTGTATTTCCATTTAAAAGTAGTTATTCTGCTCATAATTACAATAACAAAGTGTACAAAGTATTAACTTAGGTATAAACTTATATTGTACATACACATTCAGATGCATATATACTGTATATACACGCAACACATACATATGTATATACCAATATGCCCATACATACACACATATATATACATACACATATACATACATATACCGTACATACACATACGTATAAATATATATACTTACATATATACGCACATATGCACATACAGCGTACACACATACAGTATACATCCACACACATATACGTATATACACATACATACACATACCCACATGCATATACATATACTGTATATACATACACATATACACATACATACACACATATGCATACATACTCACATGGATACAACTATATATACACAAACACATACATATACATAGGGGAGGTGTGGTGGAGTGGTCTTGCCACTGGCCTGGTAATCCAAAGGTCCCGGGTTCAAATCCCGATGTATCAATGGGAAGATATTATTGGGATGGAATTTGTGCTGTACCTAGTATCAGTGCATTACCACAAAGCCCACCGAAACGTCAATAAAATACCCTCATTGTTCCCTGATTAAATAGCACTGTATGAATATTCCCATATTCAAAATATGCTATAGGGGTGCAATGCCTGGTGAGTTATCTGCTCAACAGGTGGCGTTGTGTGTGTGTAAGTGTGAGAGTCCGAGTGTAGGGAGTGAGACAGTGAAGCACGGGAACGAGGTGGCTTCAGAGATGGGGTCGTTTCGGGCCATGAGTGAGCACCGTGCCTCATGTGAAGGCAAGATGGCAGGTGCTCGTTGTACTCTACGTGCTTCACATGTCTCACTCCCTAGACTGTAACAAGACCTCACGGGCTTCACTGTTCATTGTAAAGCGGTGAATGTTAAGGCTCTCAGCCTATGCCCGAGAGGAAGTAAGTTGGAATATAGAAAAAAAAAAAAAAATATATATATATACATACATACACATAGATACGAACATACGCAATACATACAGTACATACCCATACAACATATCTACATATATATGCATACAATCTTGTAGATATTAATAGAAGCATAGGCTACTATACTAGTGATTGTACAACTGCGATTCGAGTTGATTTATCAAAATAATGTTTTGTTCTATTTATGTATAATATGGCCCCCATTACTTGTTTTGTTCTTTGGCTTATATGTTTGTCCATATTGATCCAAATGAACACCAAGGCTTTTTACGTGGATGGAGGGTTGGATTTTAGTATCATATCACCGAATTGAATGGTGCTGTTGCTTGGTATTTTTGATATGATTTGACGTGTTCCTATGAAGATACACTGAGTCTTTTTGGTGTTCAGCAATAGAACATTTTCTTGGAAGTAAGTATTTGCAATCCGTAGGGTTTCTTCACATCTAGCGATTAGATTATTTAATTCGTTTAATTTACCACTGTGAAGGAACTGTGTGTCGTCAGCATACTGTGCTAGTAGGAAATTTTGTATGTATTTTAGTATATCATTTACAAAAAATAATGAAGATAATTGGTTCTAAAATAGACCCTTGAGGGACTCCGTAAGGGGTTTTTGCTATGGAGGAAATATTATTATTTATGCGGACGGGCTGTGTTCTTTCACAGAGGTAATCCTCGAACCAGAAAGAGTCAATGTTATTTTGTAGGAGTTTATTAATAAGAATATTATGGCTTACACTATCAAATGCCTTAGATAAGTCACAGAGGGTTAAGAGGGATATGTGTTTTTTGTCCATGTTGTCATAAATCATGTCTGTGATAACTGTGAGTGCTGTTTCAGTAGAGAGTTTGGGTCTGAAGCCATGTTGCGAGTTTGAGATAATGTTATTGTTTTCTAAGAAATTAACGAGTTGGTTAGTAACGAGCTTCTCGATGATTTTAGAAAACATTTGGGAGAAGAGAAATTGAGCGATAATTACTAGTATTATTAGGGTCTCCAGTTTTGTACAATGGAGTAACTAGCGCATGTTTCCAGGATGAAGGAAATTTACCTGTGACTATGGATGTATTGATAATGACTGTAAGATAATATATTATTACGTTAATAGAGTCTTTTATGAATTTGAGCGCTATATTATCAGAACCGAACGAATTAGTTTCGTGAAGATGTCTGATGGTTAGAATAATAGTATTGGGGTCGACTGGCTCAGGGCGAAATAATGTGTTATTAGTTTGAGTGAGGTGAGGAAGAGGTGTGGGTATATGGGGTTGGGGAGCGGTGTTGCCATATCTTGCGTTTTGCGTATCATCGAATGCTTTATTTCCAACATTTGCAAAGAACTTGTTAAACTCTTCAGCTTTTTCATTTGCGTTTTCAAATAGACAGTTTTTGCCACTTTGCTTGTCGTTGGGTATTTCTTCCCTTACTATTTTCCACGTTGCCGAAGTATTTCCTTTGCACTTTTTTTAGTTCATTGTTAAAATATTGTTTTTAGTGGAATTTATCAGTCGTTTAACTTGCTTCTTTAAATAATTAAAATGTCGTTGTAATGTTGGGTTCAGTCTGTTTTCTTTCAATGTTTTCTGAGCTGTGTTTCTAGCTGTAATGGTTTCACGGACGTTATCATTTATCCATGGCGAGGGTGGACGACGAATAATTTTAGTTGTTACTGGGGCACACTTACTTAGGCTTTGTGTAATGACGGAGGTTAATATATTTACTTGTGTGTCTACGTTGTCTGTTTGTAATATTTTGTTTAGGGTGGGGGTTTCAGCTAATATATGAGAGCAAAGGGTGTCACTTGTATAATTTCTTAGGTCGGGAGAGACCTTTGTAATTGGTGGACGTTTTGGTTTATATACGTTTATTGTAACGCCTACTAAATCGTGGTCAGCTATGGTGTGCGGGAAAATGTCAGAGTTAGTTATTATATTGGGGTTGTTAGTTATTATTACGTCAAGCAGGGTTGCGGAGGTGGGTGTTATGCGTGTGGGTTTGTCTATGACAGAGACAGAGAGAGAGAGAGAGAGAGAGAGAGAAATAGAGAGAGAGGAGAGGGGGGGGGGGGGGGTTAAACAGAGTGAAAGAGAGAGAACAGTAAAATAAATAGAAGACAGTAGCAATGTGAAGGGGCCTGAGTGCAACATAGCATAATACATCAGAGGAGGAGAGTAGGGAAGCGAGAAGGAGAGCAAGAGAGAGAAAGAGGGAGGGAAACGAAATAGAGCGGAAGAAAGTGGTTGGAAGAGGGGTTCGGAGCGTAAGTAAGAGGAGGGGAGGGGAGGGTAGGGGAGGCAAGGGTAGGGCCAGACTCCATCTTGTGTAAAGCGGCTACCAGTCTCCCTCTCTCACAGCCTGCCATCTTGTCACGTCACGCATAAACCTATCTATATCTCTTTATTAAAATTATGTTATTATATATAACTAGACGTCACCATCAAACACATACCTATACATAAATATTCTCTGTATTTTGTCCTCATCACAGATAAACGTCTCTCTCTCTCTCTCTCTCTCTCTCTCTCGCTCGCTCTCTCTCATGATGTCCACGTTGCTGTTACACATAAATAAATATTGCACCTGATCTCCATAGCATGGAAGCATACAATACAGCATATATATATATATATATATATATATATATATATATATATATATATATATATATATATGTATACAGTATATATATATATATATATATATATATATATATATATATATATATGTATATATATATATATATATATATATATATATATATGTATATATATATAATAGATATGTATACAGTATATATATTATATATATATATATATATATATATATATATATATATATATATATATATATATATATATATATATATATATATTATATATATATATATATATTTATACAGGTTCATGAACCGAGCTATCTGCAAAAGGAAACTAATAATGGATAAACTCTGTCGTAGAAGAAAGATGGAAAACTTGGAAAAGAAGTACACAATGTAGAAATAAAATCGGAAATCGGAAAAGTGGGGTAGGTAGGTGTGGTTGAAGAAAATGTTAAATTCGGGGTGGTTCAACTAAGATCAAACACGAATCAAGTAGATACTTATAGGAAGCTAAATAAGGTAGACAGAAGGGAAGAAAGTGTGCAATAGGAAAGGCGAAGTAGGTCGACGGGGTTGGACCAAGACGATATATTCGGGGGCTTCAACTAAGACCTAACATGGACGAAGTGTTTTGACAGCTGCGTGGTCTAACCCTGGAGGAGCATGACAGACAGGTTCCCCCCAGGGCTGCCAATGTCAACATCTTCCCTCTGTGGGCGTGGACGGGCCATATGTACGCAAACACACACACTCGCACGCACGCACACACACACACACACACACACACACACACACACACATACACACGCACGCGGGCGCATTTCATTTGGGTGATTAAGCACTTCATTTGAGCGAAAAATACATATCATTTGGGCGCCATTTAATTATATCTTAATTTGGGCAAAAAGTTTAGCTCCATTTTGACGTACTCGACACTTCACTTGGGCGAGAATCATAGCGGTTCCCAGACATTCTAGGTTGAAAATATGGCAATACCTTTCTGCTCATCATTTACAAGCACAAAATGTTCATCCTTGTTCGTTTTCACTTCATTTGCGGAAAGATACACAAGAACTTCATGACGACCGGGAACGTTTCTCAGGTCTTTTGGTTCAAGTTGGCTTTCACAATCATCCATAAGTTCTTTTAACTTGCACTGTAAGTTGTTGTGCTTCAATGTTCTTAATGTCACTTGGATGGTTATATATTCAGTCAAAGTTTTTATGATTGTTTTTCCTAATTCGGGATTTACACCTGACTTTGTTGCTTGTACACCTCCATGTATTATCACTATTGTTCAATACTGTATCAACTCGAAACGAGAATCCATCGAATATTATTATAATTATTTGTTATTATTTGTTGTACTGTTGGCTTCTGAGATGGTGCCTTCCATGGTCCTGCTCGAGGAATGAACGTCTCTCTCGAGTCTAGGGGATCAGTCTCACACAATGATATACTATATGAACTCTCAGCCTCGTTTCTTCATCTCGCCCTTGTGTTTGATCCTGTGGATCTAATCTGTGTGTTCCTACGGCTCCCACTACTCAGTCAAATTACTCTAAATTATCAACCATCCTTGACAGGCAGTTCTATAGCATTTACGGTGTTGTTGCCTTATTCTGATTTCGCCCAAATGATGGTTAACCATTTCACAGAATTACTGATATGTTGTCGCCCAAATGACACGGTGAACTGGCGCCCAAATGATAGAATAACAAATCAATTTTTTCGCCCAAATGAAATGCGCCCGCACGCATGCATGCACATACTACATGCCACACAAGCACACACACACGCACACACACACATGTTTATTCACACACATAAGTACACCTCGTACACATTATGTGCTGAGGAAAAAACACATACAAGCACACACACACACACACACACACACACAAAAATATACTTAAACAGATAGTCATAAATCCTTTCAGCTAGAAATATTAATGGAACGCCTAGAACGTTCATCACGTTAAATACTTCACATAAAATGTATTGCTGTAAATATTATTTTCTATCTATGAAATACTTTACAATAAGTTCAAGGGCAGGTTGAATCAAAAATCCATTATTTTGTTTTGCAAATGTTTAAGCATAATTGTAGTTCATAATAAATTGTACAACTATTATTTATAACATAAGGACATAACTACATTGACTTGGTAGCGATTTGTGTTGAGTTTGGTTCGTATTATTTTAACGTGTATTTTTTAATGTGGTACTTTTTAAAATGAATAAACAAATGTTGCCTGTTTGGTGGTAATTTATAATAAAATTTTAAATACTCTACTGTACACATTAGTTGTTAATATATGCACTCGCTTTGTCAATAAACTAGATATTTAATCTAATCAATTTTCTTCACGCTTCTCGGACGTGTAGTGTAGAGAACCTTTGATAAAAACTAGACGACTTCCTGCCTTCTACGCTCCTTCGCTCTTCCTATTATGTCCCTTCGTTCATTGCATTATTTGCAATGTCCTCTGTTTTCTTCTTTTCCATATGCTTGCATTAGTTATTCTCGTCTCAATTGCTCCCTGCGTGTGTTATCATTTGCATCGTTTCTCATTATTTTCATATTATTCTCCGTCTTTCTTTCTTCTTTCATATGTTCCCTGCCTTCTTTCCTTCCTCTGCATGCCTTCTGTCTTCCTTTCTTCTCCCATTTGCTCCTATTTCCTCTCATTTGTTGTCCATATATTCCGGCCTTTTGCTGTCTTTTCTTATTTGTATCCTCCCTATTTGAATATCTTCTTTAATATATTCCCTGTACTCTTTCATTCTGTCATGAATTCCCATTCTTCCTTCCGGTTCAGCAATCACGAGAGAGAACAAATATTTACAAACAAATTCCCCCAGCCTCTGTATGCTGTAGAGTGTGCAGTGGTAAGGCCTAACGATGGAGGCGACGGGGAAAGCTCTGTCACCCTGCCAACAGTGGATTAGGCCCATATTTTTAAAACTTGCTGAGTTGGTCATAAACTTTATGAAGGACAACTTGAATGTCGAGAACTTCTGACTTGTGCAATGGCAATCAGCATTTTGAACAAAGATGTCAACTTCGAGAGCTTTTACTTGTGCGTACATTATTTTACTCACCATCAACAAAACATGAACATTGGGCATTTATAGTGTTCGCACTAAACATTGTATTTAATTTTGAGCTTTTCAGTATAATTCATTGAGTCTTTGAATATAACATGCGTATACAAATTGAAGACTGAAGATACCCAAATGAAAAACGATTCTTGATAAATGTCTTTAAACGATATTGTAAACAATAATTATTGTTGATTCACAATTGCAATTTGCTTCTCAAGTTCGTGAAAGTGGTCATCAAGAGATACCATTGACAAAAGTCTTTGGTGAAAGATATTGCAAGTTACGTTATGTTATGTTTGGTAAGATGAACGCATTGTATATTAGGCAAGATGATTTTTTTTTTTTTTTTTTTTTTTTAATCAATTGATTAAAGTTTCATCCAAGTTAAATGTATTTATATTTAAGTTAAGTCGACATTGACAGGGAGGATCTGGCTGAAGAAAATTACATTCGATTAAATTTAAAATTTGAGTTAGATTTAAGTTAAGTAGACATGGGCAGGGCGGGTCTGGCCTGGTTGGAGAAGATTGAGGATTCTGGCCGGAGACTCACGGATTCCCATTTTCCACAGAGGGCTCACAGGGGCCTAATGGTAAGCCTCCACACCATTAGGAGGGAACACTCTTTTAGTTCTTAGTTTATATATATTGATATTTAATTGGGTGGAAATACCCTGTCAATACAAATATACATCCAAGAGACATACACATTTGTCGTTAGGTATGTATATACTCTTGCATCATATTAGTAATTAATTTGTTTATTAAAAATAAATCATAACATCTAAGTAGTAAAAATAATCTGTCACGGAAACACATATTCCAATTACCTAGATACGCTCTGTATGCTTAGGATTTCCACTTACATTATGTTAGTGATTAGTCAACAAATTGATTCGAACAATTAGAACTCAAGTTTGCGTCGCTATTTAATCTATTTTCGTCACTTGCCAGACAATAAACACGTACATTTACTGTACATCTAAGACAGGGCAATGTGGGAATAACACCACACCTCATAAATATGAAGAAGGAAACAAACACAAAATAAATCAAAGTTTGGTGTAAAGGTGGTCAGGTTTGGAAATAAACAACAAAGTATATGGAAATTACTAAAAAATATGTGCTGTGTTTCCAGGTGGTCAAATTAGGAAAAAATTCAAAATATAAGAACATATAAACTAAAGTATGCCAGGCAGCGAGGTGGTCAGGATATGAAAAAGTAAGTGTTGTTGATGATGATTGTTATACAGAATACATAAACATACAAACATCAATTAATGGAAAAAGAACAAGGAATTATGTGTGTGTGGTTGCGAGTTGGCTAGGTAAGGAATTATAGATAAAAACATAAACAATGAAGAAAACACTCTTCTGGATTGTGAGCTGGTCAGGTTAGTAAATTTGATACATATTATTAATGATGACTTGGAGGCAAAATTCACAAACACAGACATGTATACAACAAATAGGATAAACGTATGTTGGGCGGGCAAATAAATAAACTATATTAATGCAACAAATCCAATAATAATAAAAATAATGTATTCTGAGTAGCGAGGTTGTCAGTTTGGGAGAAAGATCTAAGATATTAGTGATGCCAAGAATACAATATAATTTACACTAATTACATAATTGAATACATAAAAAATACAGTAATATATGCATAGTGGCGAGACGGTCAAGCAAAATATTAATATCAATGGCGGATTAATCCGCTACATCCCGATTCCGCTATATCCTGTTTTAGACAATATCGCGGTGCAAGGGCCAGTACAGTCAGTAGCGCAAATCTGGAAGGTTCACTTTGTTCATTTTGGCTCTGCGAACAACTTTAGTCTAAATGTTCAATGTCATGGAGGCAGACGTTTAAGCCCCATACACACACGCAACTTTATCAATAAGAACTTAGCCATCCTTGGCCGACTATTGCCTCGACCTTGCCCCTGCTGCCAGGTGGCTTTGAGCCGCCAGTCCGCCACGAAAGATATTGGGATGGCTGTGCAATGTCCCAGTAATGTCCTCAAATCGTTTTGGTCCCGTCATTTCGCCAACCTGCTCCAGACACACAAGTCTATTCCACATCCCCCGGCTGATCCAGGGGTGTCCCAATCCTTTCAATAATCCAGGGGTGCCCCCACCCTTTTCCCACATTTGCACACCTCCTGCATGACCCCCCTCCCTCCATCCATCCATGTAGACCTTCCGCCGTCTGTATAGTGTTCCACCCACGCCGTACGGCTGCCTAGTGACGGCAGTGACCCAGGGCGGACCGTTCCAATTGTTTTGGAGACGTTAACAAAAGTGGGCGTGTCCACAACTTTACTCATGCTTTCCACGATTCCATTGACCTTGCCCTGATCTTGCAGAACTTTGCAAAACACATGGTAATTTTTAAGTCTGGAATGGTCGGGACGCCAGTGTGAACGGGTCTTTAGTAGGAGTAATATGTCAAAGGTTTTAGAGACGATAAATTGCAGCGAAACTACCTACTTAACAAGAGTAGTGGAAATCCGGTTAACTTTGTTAATTTTGGTGCTGCGAGCAACATTGGTCTTAGTGTTCAATTTTATGGAGGCAGCTAATTAGGAGTAATGCGTCAAAGGTACTCGGGATGACAACACAAAATAATACTAAATAAAACTCTCGCAATTTAGCAAAACACAGCCCTCTTCGTATCGTTATCGGAAATACAAAACTTACTTAATTTATCTTAGGTAGTGAGATGGTTAGGCAATATGTTAAATCAAATGAAAACACTATATCAAATATAAGGAATATTATATGCTCGGTGGTCAAGTTGGGCAAAAGATCGGAGGTATTACTGGCGAGGCACCCTATAAAACACGTCCCTGGTCCATCTTTCTACCCTTTCACCACGATCACCGAGAAGACTTGGGGAGAAGGGTGAGAAAGAGGAAGGATAGAAGGAAAGAATAAGAGGAGGAGGAACGAGAACGAAACATGAGGAGGAGGAAGAGGAGGAACTAGAATGAAGAAGGAGAAAGAACGAGGAAGAAAAAGGAGGAGGAAATCGAGGAGACTGAATGAAGAGAAAAAAGAATGAGGTATATATATATATATATATATATATATATATATATATATATATATATATATATATATATATTTTTTTTTTTTTTTTTTTTTATTGATTGGCAGAGGTATAAGTAATGTTTGATAATTAAGAATGGCTGGACTCTACTCTCATTAGGGGTTTAGTGGCTCCTGACTTCCCGGACACCTGTCTGGTTCTCCCAACATGCACGAATGTACGCATAAAGATGTGCACACTGACAGACATGGTCAGTGGGCAGATAGTCTTGGGGTGTGGGCTCTGCATCCTGTTTACTCAAAGGGTTATTCTGTATTGAGCAGGCAGGTGCGAAAGAGCTTGAGACGATTAACTCATGAGAAGGAAGAAGTGTGAAGACACTGCACTGCGCTAATTACTTTAGTTATAGCAAGGGTAGCGGGATCTCTTGCAGGCCTTACTGGTAGATGCTGACAACAATGCAAGAATGCCGGCCAGCTCCCTCACCCGCCAACACCTCAGTTGCTTATGTCTCTACATGGACAAATCATTTTTGGGATAATGGCTGTTGTTGTTGAGGGGTACATACATTGTAAAATACTCTGTTGCAGTAGAGGTTAAGTAATTGTAATGGTGGAAGGGAACCTTATCAAGGGAGGGGTGAGGAATGATGGGGGCAGGGGGAAGGTTGGGAGGTCTTTCGAAGATTAGCGCATGGGGAAGTAGCCTTTGGCGGAAATCACTGCCTGGTTCAGTTTCCATTGCATGGTAGTTCTCAGGGCATTGTCCAATGATCAGTGGGACCTTTCGTAAATCTTGTTACTCTTAGGGTGGTACGGGGTAGCCATGGATTTGCTATACCCCAACAATTCGGCCAGGGCGCCCCACATTTGACTGATGTACTCCTTACCACGATCACTGAGTACAGTAGTGGGGATACTGAAGGCTGAAAATACGTGGTGAAGTAGGGCTTTGGCCGTGATCAGGACATAATGATTCTTCACAAGGATAAACAAAGGATTGACAAATTTGGAAAACACATCCATGAAGGTGATTGCGATCTGGTAACTGTTGTAAGCTTCAAGGTGGCCCATAATGTCAATGGAGAGGGTTTAAAAAGGGTGGTTGGCATGTAGGCGGTCCTGGTGCAGTACATTTGTATCTGTCTGCAGCCATGTCTGCGGCGGTAGGGGTCCAAAATTGGTTTCTAAAGGTCTGTAAGAGGTGTTTCTCTCTGAGGTGGGAGCCAGGGCTGCCGTGAAGGAGGGCGAGGACAACCCGCCCAAGGATGGTGTGGGAAGAATGAGTGTCCGTCTTCCATGGAAAGTTGGTCGCCCAGGTAGACCAGACGTCCATTGAAGCAGGTCAGCAATCAGCTGAGCCAGGAGAGGCCCTTAGCCACTTCCTCTAGTCGTCTTTGTCCTGCCTAGGGTCCATCTGGATGGTGCCGAGCATCGCCTGGCTGGGGGCTGGAGTCTGAGGTCATGGGATGGGAGAGGCCGCCTGCAATTGTGTAGAGTTTGCCTGGGTGGTGTTGCACTGTATAGCTAAATTCCTCTAATAACTCTCGTCAATAGGCCAGCATAGACTCCAAAGATTGTGTACGTCTTAGCCACTTGAGGGAATAGTGGTCGGTGATTACTTCCACCTTTGCCTCAGCAATATAGGGATGGAAGGTCTTCAAGCAAAAAAAAAGGCCCAAAAATTCCATCTTGTGGATGGGGTAAATTTTGTTAGATTCTGTAAGAGTCCAGCTGGCAAAGGAAACAATATTATCCACCGATCTGTTCATCTGGGCTAAGGCTGCTTCCAAGCCTCGTAGGTTGGCATTGGTGTAAACCCAAAAAAGCTTAGAAAAGTCTGGGAAGGCGACGATGGGCGAATTGGAGAGGATGTTCTTCAGGCGGTCCATGGCTTCCTGTTTCAGGGCGCCCCCTTGCAAGTAAGGGCATGAAGAGGGGAATATATAGAGGAGAATCCTTTCACGAAATGGCAGTAATAACTTGCCACTCACTGAATAGATCAAACCTCGTTCACAGTGGACGGGGGAGGGATACTGGAGGTGGTGACTGTCTTATGGGGGTCGGAAGTAATGCCCTTAGCACTCACAATGTGTCGTAAGTATGTTACCTCCGTTTGGACTAGAAAACACTTGGTGTGCTTAAAAAGGAGGCAGGAAACCCTCGCACATTGCAGGACCTGCCTCATCCGCTGTAAGTTCCCTTCACAGGTGTGGGAATAGATGATATTATCAATGAGGTATGCTAAGCAGATCTAATTTAACCTAGCCAGGGCGGTATCCATGAGGCGGGAGAAGGTGGCAGGCTCATTTGTAATGCCAAAGCGAAGGATATTATACTTGTAAAATTTGCCCTGGCTGGAGCCAAAGGCAGTCTTTTGTTTAGCTTCTTCGGACAGGGGCACCTGCCAGTATCCAGATCATAAGTAGAGGGTAGAAAAAACCCTCGATTCATTAAGCGACTGAAAGGCATCGTCAGTGTGGGGGAGAGGGAGGGCATCTTTCATAGTGACATTAATAACCATGTGGTAGTTGACGCAAAGCCAGAGAAAAACATTTTTCGTTGCGCCAAGACAATAGGGGAAGACCAAGGGGCCTCAGATGGCTAGAATGTGCCAGTCTGAAGCATATCTTGTACTTAACGGTCCTCCTCGTAGTGTCAATGGGGGTTCATCGGCATGGAGGTTATTTGCGGGTGTGCATGCTTAATGAGTTGCGCACCGTTCGTCCTCTCTCGGCGTCGACTTGCACGAAGACACCCGCAAATTCTTCTAGAACTTCTAGGAGCTGGGCCGTCTGTCGCAGGGCCATGTCCGAGGGCAGGGGGAGGAAGTTGGACTTGGGGTGGGATGTAGGGTGTCTGTACTATAGATTTTTTTTTTTTTTTTTCTAATCTTTAAATTAAATCTTTTAATTAAAGGGGGCCAGTTTGACTGGTTGGCTATTGACCAGCAGCAACTCCTCACACATACATATCTGTTCTTTCTAGTTTCCTTGTGGATATCGAATTAATAAATATTTATCCATTTAATCATAAGAATAAATTGAAAATATAATTCTGAATTCTGTTCAACCGAAACAAATATTAGTGTTAAAGAGAAAAAAACGTGAAAGGTAAAATATATTCAAAGAACAAAGCCTACTTATCGCACATATAATGATGCTAATTTGTCACTCGTAATAAATTATGATTGTCTTATAGTTTCTAATTAAACACTATAAGTGTTGCAATTGAAAATTACATATTATTTTGCATTAAATAAGTGTTCTTGAAGAAGATAATATACAAAAGCAGCCATAAATATGTACCCATAGTTATGGTTGTATACAATCAAAATATGGTTGTATACAATCAAAATATGTACCCATAGTTATGGTTGTATACAATCAAAATTAAAATTTCTATCTTGTTGTTTATCCAACTGTAAATGCAAGGTAATATGATGGACCTATTGTTGTAAGCTTCTTTGAAACATATTGCATTGCTTTAGTGCTTCTATTAAAAAGCCATATTGTTTGACTAAGGAGAGATGCTGTCAGAGGGAAAGGATTGTACGATACAGATTGTAATCCATTGATGAATACCATTGTCTGTCATTATCATTATTATTATTATTATTTTGTTTTATTATTTATATTATCATTATTATAATTATTATTATTATTATTATTATTATTATTATTATTAATAGGAAAAAAGAACAAATTTAGCAACAACAATAAAACATTAATGAAAGTAAATTCAGAAAACCCTGCACACCGTCTAGGCTCAGTCTATATACTGGAGTGCCCTCAGCCAATCAGCGGCCATGATCCCAAGGCCCAGCCATAACCTCGGACAACTCGAATTCGTATGCCACCCAACTGTTTTTACGACGAGAAATATTCCTACTGTTTATACTCAGTTTGAGAAAGAAAGGAAGACTAAATATTGCCTCCACCCTTCTCTCTCTCTCTCTCTCTCTCTCTCTCTCTCTCTCTCTCTCTCTCTCTCTCTCTCTCTCTCTCTCTCTCTTTCTCTCTCTCTCATTAATTAATGGGTTTGATAATGTGAATTATAGCAAAATGTTTAGCCATGATACGAATACAACACGCAACCATGGCTGGAAATTAGAATTAAAAAGGTTCAGCACCAATATTTGTGAAAACTTTTTCACATAATTTATAAGTTTTGTTTCACTTGGAACAAACTTGCCTCGTAAGTTGCAAACAGTTAGTTATCCAGTATAGCAGTTGAAGAAGAGAGTAGATAGTGTGTTCCACACTACAGTGAGTGGTTTTTTTCTTCTATATTCCAACTACTCCCTCTCGGGCATAGGCTGATAGCCTATATACTCTACCGCTGAACGCAGTGAGGCCCGTGAGGTCTTGCTCCAGTCTAGGGAGTGAGACATGCGAAGCTTCACGGCTCGAAGCAACTCCATATCTGAAGCCGCCTCGCCTCTGCGCTTCACAATCTCATCCCCCACACTCGGACCCTCACTCTCAGAACGCCACCTATTGAGCAATTAACTCACTAGGCATTGCCCCCCTGTAGCATATTTTTGAATATGGGAATATTCATACAATGCTATTTAATCAGGGAACAATGAGGGTATTTTTTTGGCATTTCGGTGTGCTGTGGTAATGCACTGATACTAGGTACAACACAAATTCCATCCCAATTATATCTTCCCATTGACATATTGGGATTCGAACCCGGGTCCATTGGATTATCAGTAAAGTGGCAAGACCACTCCGCCACACCTCCCTACACTACACTACACACACTATCTCTCTCTACATTTCGAGTATATCCCCGGAATGTACCGGAAGGTATTTGGGATACAAACTATTCCTTGTAACTCTGTTTTTGTGCCTCTCTCTCTCTCTCTCTCTCTCTTTTCTCTCTCTCGTAGGAGAGACGGGGTTAGCCCGTCTTTTAGGGAGTAGCGTCTCTGCGAATTCGACCTACATCTACTCCGACTTTTCCTATATGTCTACTGTAGGTATAAGAAATCTTCTGTATTCTCTACATACACACATCATTAACTTACAGTAATATTAAGGACCCTACTGTTACCTCATGCGTGGGAAGAGAGGCTTTGGACACCTCTATACATAACACCATTTAACGCTTACAGAGACTGGAATTGGAGGACTTCCAGGCGGTGAGGACCGATAAATGGAGTGTGGCTGCAGTGCCCCAATAAGCCCACTCCTAACGTGTAACTCTTGACCAGTCCCTGTGACCGTTCTATGGTGCATCTGGCTGGATTGCTCTTAGGTGAGAGAGCTCTACTGCAATGTTGGTTGCAACAAAAATACCTGGGTGTGTCTACTGGAATAAGTGTAATATCCCTTGATTACTTGATTCTAGAGTCTGGCCGTTTGAAGGTGGTTAATAGTACTTAGTAAGGATTTAGGCTAACGCTGTCACTCCTTTCGGAAAATCAGTGTCTTTAGGATATGAGTGCTGCTCAGTTGGGAGCTGCGGCACGTTGACCTGACCTCGGGGAGGCCTTTGGTTTAGTGTGGCAGACATAATGCAGTCATTATCTAGAACAGAACTAACACCATTGACGAATAGGCGGATGCGGATGATGCGGGAATAATTCATCACGAATCACCTTTTTATAGCATTGTATTGGTCATTAGTTTTCCTTGAAGTTAGAAGCCTTTACAAAGTATTTGAACCGTTAGAACACAATTTAAAATCATGTCAGCTACTGGTACTTCAAAACTCAATGCAACTTGAGCTAAGTGCAAGAAGCTAAAGTGGTGTATCGACTTCAAAGAAGATGCATATGTCAGCATCCACCATGATAGTCTCTGTCTCTTTTGTGATATAGAAGGCAAACTCATGAATGAGGTAGCTAGGATTAAGGAACAATTAAAGCAAAGAGACATAGAAAACCAATTCTAAAGAACGAAGTTTCTGAAGGAAGAAAAGAAATAGAAGAGTTGAAAAAGGTAATAGATAGATTTAGAATTGAACCTATTGAGAGAGTGGCAGTTGTTCCTTCAAACACCAGCACAAACCATGTAGGTACAAGTAAGCAAAATAAGAATGTAGTGCCAGTCAAGGAGGCAAAAATTGAAGCAGCAACTACAGAAGAGGCTGCGATTCCTGCTACAGCTAGTGCTAGTGACCCTCGCTATGCTTGGAGAGAGGTCAAGCCCAAAAAGAAAAAAAAAGAAAAAACAGACAGGAATATGAAGTTAACCTCTCAATTAGATTCAGTCTCCTAGACCATTTACAATTCCTTAGTCCGCCCTCTTCTGGAATACTGCGTTCAATTCTGGTGCCCTTATTACCAAAAAGATATAAACAAGCTAGAACGAGTTCAACGTAGAGTTACCAAAATGATACCTAGCCTAAAGAACAAACCATACAAAGAGCGTCTTAGAGAATTAAATCTATTTCCTTTAACCCAGCGCATATTAAGAGGTGACTTAATTCAAATTTTCAAAATCATCAAAGGCATCGACAATATGAACTGTAGTAAGTACTTCACTATCGACCAATCTAATTACACGCGGGGAAACGGTTGCAAAATTATTGGTAAATCTTTTAACTCGCACGAATCTAAGAATTTCTTCTTCAATCGAGTTGTCAACTTGTGGAATGGGCTTCCCCGAAACGTAATAGACTGCATCGCCGTTGATTCATTTAAATTCCGCCTAGACAAATATCTCGCATCAAACCCGCGACTGACTGCGTTTGTAAATGAATAACTTTATTTTATTCCCCCCTCAGTTACTAACCCATCTGTCCTCTACTAACTTCCTAATCCTGCCACGGACATTAGTTCCAGGGCAGTAATTCCCTTTCCAATGTTCCCATACCCACTCTAAACCACTGTTTGGACACTTGATCCTCAGTGTTTTGGAGGACAAGCAACCTAGAAGGGTCACTATATCTGTTGTTGCTTGATTTCCTTTGTACTCCTTTGTACCATGCCAAAAGTCGGTATGACTTCCCTAAGTCCTCACAGAACAGAGGAAAAAAGGATCGTCAAGTGCAGAGTTGGCAGCGAAATGTTAAACCTACTATGCATTATTTAAACAACTATCCTGAATATTATTCCTAGGGGGTAGAGGAGAAACGGATATAAAGTAAATAATTAGACCTGGGAAGATGAAATGGCCTAGGCTATAAATATGATACCGGGTCGGCGTTTGACTTACTTGTAAACATGTATTTGTAGGTTATCTGTGGTAGTCCCAGTAATATCTATGAAGTACTTCTAGTATTAAAGGAACTTAGCTGTGATGATAAGAGTGTAGGTTAGGTGATGGACATGTCGGTAGGTGTAGTTCAGTGAAGTTCTGTTGTAATGTGGCAGCAGCTGGTGGTTGTTGTGTACGGGACGACGTCTCTGTGTGAAGTGTACTGAGATACCCTTTTATCGTAACAATATAAATATATTAAGGGTTCTATATTGTCCCCGTGATTAAATAATAAGGGAAAATAAACTAAGATATAATTGGTGCAACCACAGTAATATTAATCCACAAAGATAAATAAAGTAATGTGTATAAACAAAAAAGGAACCAGCTGTCGTGAACCCGGGAAATTCAAACTACGGTATATATACCAGCTAGGATTCACCACATACTCCGCCACCAGTTATATACAAAGTATTTACAATTGTCCCGTCCCGATCATGGATCGCCACAACTGGGAGGAACCTAAAGCAGCCCGACGTGACGGCCTCAGAGGGGTATCACCTCGGTCCACTCCAGTAGCAGGAAGAATATTATCAGAGTTCGGCTTGCTGTCGCCATCCACTACCTCTAAATCTATCTCTAGTGGGTATAGCTTAGCCACCGGTCTGGTGGTCAAACTGGCTCCTGTTTTTACCTGAACTACCCTACATCCGTGGTCAGGACCACGAAGAAGTTTCATTATCCGACCTATACGCCAAAAAAGTCTGGGGCCGTCATCATGTACTAGAATGACGTCCCCAACTTGCGGCGATGCTATCTCTTTTTTTACCATTAAGTGACGATGTTGCTCCCTGAGTGATATTAGATAATCAGTGCTCCACCTTTTCCACAGGTCATGTGAGAGCTTCGTAACATATTGGAAGCGTTGGTTGACGGAATCATTGTTGCGCCAAGTCGTGTCCTTGAGATCTTCCTCAGTGACTTCCCGCCTTGGAAAGCTTCTGATCCGCCTCCCATGAACCAGTTGTGAAGGAGTGATGGGTAGAGGGTCTTCAAGATCACTGTAGCTGTAGCCAAGCGGGTGATCATTGACTGTGGCCTCGACCTCCAGTAATACCGTATTCAGTTCCTCTATGGTAACCAATGCTCGACCCAGTACCTTCTTCAAGCCAGCCTTTAGGATGCCAATGACCCTTTCCCATATGGCACCGAACCATGGCGCCCTGGCCGGTATAAACCGCCACTCGCACTTGAATTCCGCTAGAGTACCTTTTAACCTTGCATCATCCATCAACTCCCGTAATGTACTGGCTCCGCTAACAAATGTGGTGGCATTATCACTCATCATAATCTCAGGGTAACCCCTCCTGCTACTAAACCTACGGAACGCATGCAAAAATGATTCGGAGGAGAGGTTAGACACCGTTTCTATATAGACTGCTCTAGTAACTGCACAGGTGAATAAGACTACATATAGTTTACTTACAGCACCCCCCTTCTCTTTTACTGGCAAGGCACCTGTGTAGTCAACCCCCGTTACCTGGAAAAGACTCACTTCCTGAACCCTAAACTCCGGCAACGGAGGGGCCTGTACAGCACGGTATGAAGTACCTTGAAATCTCTTGCATTTGATGCATCCCCGTAAGGCTTTCTTTACTACCTGTCTAATCTTGGGGATCCACCATCTTTGCCTTATGTAATTTACAACATAACTAACACCACTATGGTTACATAGTGGTGTATTTTCAGCTCATGAGGCTGCCATTCTTTAATAAACCGTTTATTATTATTATTATTACACTGTGTGGCAGTAATTACTAAGGAGAGTGGCTATACGATGTTTATTAGGGATAAGGATAGGGTACTTGGCGCTATCATGTAAAGCTGAAAAGTGTAGCCTACCTCTACAGCGTATCATGCCTCCCTCCATATAGAGGCCTAACTGCTTCACTATATTGCTTGGTGTGCCCTGTCCTTTCGAAAAATAGTGGTGTTCCTCAGAGTAAGCTTCTCTCTGAGCTACCTTAATCATGGCTGACTCTGCTGCTCTTAATTCCGGACCGTCAAGTATGCCAGTTTTGCCTGATAGTTCCTTTGTGTCTTCTCTTTAAGAGACCTAATAAACCTAAGGACCCATGCCATTACATGCCATGACTTCATATATGAGCCATACCGGTCCCAATTCAATATGGCAGTAGGGGCAACCGGTACCGGCAATGACAGGGTTCCTTCTTGACTCACGTTACAACCCACAGTGGTGGCCGCTCCTATTGAGCCCCCTATTGGGCCATGATCAGGCCATAGCATTTGGTGAGGTAGCCATATGGGCCCTCCCCACCAAAGCGAAGAAGCAACTAAGGACACATATGAAATCCCTCTGGTAACTAGATCACTGGGGTTGTCCTCTGTGGACACATAACGAAAATGAGCGCTGGGACTAATGACTTTATCTCATCGACTCTATTTTGAACATATATAGGCAAAATCTTTTTACTAGACAACCAGCATAGGGTTATCTGGCTGTCCGACCAGAGGTATACATTCTCTATAATCAGCTCGTCCGCGTAGGCCTCACATATAACATGCGAGACGAGCTGCGAGAAGAACAGCAGTCAACTCCATCTTAGGTATGGTGAGGGACTTAATAGGCGCCACCTTAGCTTTGGCCATTACTAACCTACTCACCTCATCACCAACCGCATAGGCCGCTACGCCATATGCTACTGAGCTAGCGTCACTAAATAGGTGCAGCGTAACCCTCTTAGAATTAGTGACCTGACGGGGAAACATGATACCTGTACTATCTATCATATTGTTATAAATACCCTGCCAGTTAGCTCTCATGTCATCTGGAATGGGGACATCCCACCCACACTCTAATCTCCACAAGTCCTGTACGAACCTCCGCGCCCGGATGGTTACCGGTAGCAACACTCCTAGAGGATCGAACACACTCGCGGTTAGACTTAGAGCCTCGCGTTTCGTAAACAATGCAGGGCTACTTCCATGGCAATTAACCTGTAACATATCCTTATTAATTAGCCACCCAACGCCAAGCACCCTAACCCCGTCTTGTTTGGCGGAGGCTATACTCTTCAGGTGAAACAGTTCCCGCAAATTTTCATTATTTGTGACCCACTCACGTAAAGACAGGTTAGCGCTGGAAAATATTCTACGGGCATCCCAACATTGTTGTTGCAAATCACTTACATCATCACCAGTCTCCTGCAAGTTATCAATATACAGCCCCTTTTTGAGCTTATTAACTACTTCACTGTTCTCCTGTATCATAGACAGGTGTTTTTGAATGGTAGCATTAAGGAGGAACTGGGAACAGGTAGCCCCGAACAGAACTGCACGGAACCGGTAGACAATGTAAGGACTTGCAACATCCAAGGGATCAACGGGCCACAGAAACCTAGTAGCATCCCTATCTTTCTCACTCAACCCCACCATGAGAAATGCTTTCTCAATATCACTCACCCAGGCAAATTGATGGCATCTAAAGCGCAGAAGCACCTGGGTGAGGTCAGCCACTAGCGATGGACCTGTATGGAGACAGTCATTCAGACTGAACGCCTTCTCGTCCATCCTAGCCGAACAGTCAAACACTATCCGTACAGGCGTAGTAACACTATCCTTGGTAATACCATGGTGAGCTAAGTAGTGAATGGGATGACCAGCTAGATTCCTGTTTTCTACCCTTTCAATAAACCCCCTTTCTATCTGATTATCCAGAACCTTTGTATACTGTTGACAGTAGTTGGGATCTTTTATAAACTTACGCTGCAAGCCTCTCATTCTGCCCAGGGCTAACTTAAAGTTATCAGGTAATTTATCTATGTTATCTCTCCACGGCAGTTCCACTATATACTGTCCCTGTGCTTCGGAATACTGTACCGTTTCAGAAAATCTATTTAAGACCTTCTCCCCACCCTTACCAGTCTCATTAGGACTTATACCAATATGGTCCAAGTCCCATAGAGCTGTCAGATCCTTTAATTCTGGAGAATTCCTGCCAATATCTTCCTGTATCTCCACTAAAGGGTCTACTGCTAACTTAAGAACAGTGACTAACTCTACATGGGTCTCTTCTATATCTGACTGATAAGTGCCACTCAGTGCGTAACCATAAATTGTGGGTAACATAACTATAATTCCTTCCCTGACATAGCCTGAATGTACAAAGTGGTAATAAAAGTCCGCCCCAATCAGTAACCCTATCATATCTCCATCAGTGATACCTTGATCTGCTAATTTGTAACCCCGAGCCTTGATAGCATTTACCTCCATCCCTAATCCCCTCCCTGGCTTGTATACTGGTAACTCCTCCACCACAACGGCTCTCAAATTACGTACCCTTCTTCTGTGATGATAGGTTAACTCTACTATTTCATACTCAGTACTACCAAGTGAGCCAGTAAATCCCTGGAGCTTTAGCTGTTCCTTACTGACCCTAACGTAATCAAGCAGCGATAAAGCAGAGCGCAAGATGAAGGTACGCTGCGAACATTGGTCCAACAAAGCTCTTACTCTACTGGTATGACCGTTTCTGTCAGTCAAGGGAATCTGAATGGTAGGCAACAACACTGCATTACGGCCCGAAGCCACAGCCATGGTCACTGTTGGTTCAGGGGCCACTGGTTGCCCAGTTTGTTCAAGGCGTGGCGTCGGACACAAATAATTAAAATGTTTCTGTGGGCAGAATCGGCACGGCTTAATTTTAGGGTTAGTACACACCTGGCTGCCATGTTCTGACGACAGGCACCCGACGCACAATTTCAACTGCCTTGCTCTATTGGCCTTGGCAGGATTGTTCTTGTATTTTGCACACTTTGCCCAAAAATGTCCCGTCTTTAAACACAACTTACATCCATGCTTCTGCTTGGTATCGGGTTTCTGATACACTGCATATGCTGCTGTGGCGGTCGCCCCAAACTGTTCTAGTGGATTATGTCTACTTTCTAGATTGCACACTTCAGTCTTAAATACACGAACATATTCATCCACATCCAGTCAGTTGTCTTTTAATTCACGCTTAATCACTTCAGAGAGTGCACTAGGGAGTTTATTATGCAACAGTACTGCACACATTTCACTTACTGTTACATCCATAGAGCGTAATGACTCTAACGCACACTCAAATGACGCAGAAAAATCTTTCAGAGTACTGACCTCCTGGCTAGGATGCGGGAGATTACACAGTTTCGCTATGTGAGCTGCTTTGATGCGATCCTTTTGACAATAACTGTTTTTCAGTATAGTGACCGCTGGTTCATAACTTGCAGCGACCAAACTAAATCCACCAACAATTTGTATAGAGCCTCACCACTAAGTTGTCCCTTTAGATACGTAAATTTCTGAATGTCAGTTAAGTCTGTTTGGGAGTGAACACTACAATCAAAGAGCTCCCAGAAACCCACCCACTGTGTTGGATCCCCATCAAAAACTGGCAACTTTAGGGAGGGTAGCTTAATACCCTTCTGTTTCCTACTTGCTGCACCATCATGAGATCTACCAGTAGTGGTTGTCTGTAGAGCACTATCTAACTCAGCTAACTGACCGATTACTTGATTAACATACTGCATATCTTTCACCATCTCATCCTCTAACTGATCATCTGAATATAAGCTATACAACTCTACGTTATACGACTTGATATCAGTTAGGGCCTCTTCTAAAGTTATTTTCACACCCTTTACATCATGCAGTGTAGCAGCATGTTCAATAAATTCAGACAGATTAGAGGTAAGCTTAGTAATCCCTCCCTTCTTGGCGGCCCTGAACCGCCGCAATGACTTTATTTTCTCATCCATTCTTAAAAGTTTACGGTAACTAAAGCTTAAGGAACAACAATACTAATTGTCACTATAGGCTAACCTATTCTAATCTATTCTAAGCCTAGGCTAACCTACTTACATTGATGACGACAGCAACCAAGCAAATTGAAGCATGCAGACCGCGAGCCCCCTGTGAGTTTACAAATGATCAAAGAAAAGGAAAATTACCCTATGTCATATTACTCTACTTTACAATATTTACTTTACTAGGTTATATTAAATTTTAACAAATTACAAAAAAAAGAAAGAAAAAGAAGGATCAAGACTCCTCTGAAGGAGGAACAGCTGCAGCCGTCGTCCTAGTCTTTAGATCTAGCCTATTGCGTCGACTGCTCCTCCTCGGCCTTGTCCTTCTCCTCAAAGAAGGCACGCGCTCTGTTCAGCAGCCTATCTAACACCTTCCGGCTCCCTGGCACATCTAACCCCGGCTGAGGTCTGCCTGACAGTGTCCACCCTTGCCCCTGGTCTATAGAACTGCTTAAAAAAAAAAAAAAGCAGGGCACTGCACTGGACGGTCCAACGGAAAATCCCGGACATATGCGCCCCTCAACATTTGTCCACTGGATCGCCCAGCTCTACACAAAAGCAGACAAGTCAGGCTTAACACCCCCCAATTTTTTTCAATATATAACAGATGGCCCAGTATCCTGGTCACGGCACCAATTATATCCTGAATATTATTCCTAGGGGGTAGAGGAGAAACGGATATAAAGTAAATAATTAGACCTGGGAAGATAAAATGGCCTAGGCTATAAATATGATACCAGGTCGGCGTTTGACTTACTTGTAAACATGTATGTGTAGGTTATCTGTAGTAGTCCCAGTAATATCTATGAAGTACTTCTAGTATTAAAGGAACTTAGCTGTGATGATAAGAGTGTAGGTTAGGTGATGGACATGTCGGTAGGTGTAGTTCAGTGAAGTTCTGTTGTAATGTGGCAGCAGCTGGTGGTTGTTGTGTACGGGACGACGTCTCTGTGTGAAGTGTACTGAGATACCCTTTTATCATAACAATATAAATATATTAAGGGTTCTATATTGTCCCCCATGATTAAATAATAAGGGAAAATAAACTAAGATATAATTGGTGCAACCACAGTAATATTTATCCACAAAGATAAATAAAGTAATGTGTATAAACAAAAAAGGAACCAGCTGTCGTGAACCCGGGAAATTCAAACTACGGTATATATACCAGCTAGGATTCACGACAACAACAAAGGGACCAAACTTAACATGTCAAGCAGGTTTGATCTCGTTTGTGACAACGAGACAAAAACAATATAGATTGAGGATTCTAAGGTCAAAGTCCAAGAGTCTCACTTTGTTAAGTTTCGCCGAGATGCGAGAAAGGTGAAGAGCCTCGCAGGGGCAAGGACTTCCTTGATCACAAAGGAAGTGGAAAAAGTCTGGTCCAAGACAAAGGGGACGGCAATAATAGCCCAGGTCAGTGGTAATGACCTGTTTCTCAAAAAATAAATAAAGTCGGTGCCACAGAGTCAATAATAGGAGAGGTCATGACTCTGGTTGATGAGCTCCAACACAAGACAGACAGAGGCATGATACTTGGTATTTTGCCCAGGATGTATGAAGGGGATTGTGCTACCAGCAAAGCAATATGCATAAATGGTACGAGAAGTGCTAGATGAAATCGCACCTTTCTTGGCAGATATCTTTATTAAATCACTAGAAAATGGAGAAGTCCCTGAAGACTGGAAACTGACCAATGTGACCCCAATCTTTAAGAAAGGGGATCCCGAGTGTCCCAAGAATTATCGGCCAATTAGCATGACTTCTATCATATCATGTGGAAACTTGTTCACATAATTCTAAGATATTTTCTACCTGGAACAAACTTCCATCCAAAGTTGTAAACAGTGTTTTAGTAGAGCAGTTCAAGAAAAATATTAGATAGTATTTTCCACACTCTGTAATGAGTGTAGTGCACCAAACAGTCGCTCTCCTTCCACTTCGAGTATCTCCTCAAAATGGACCGCAAGGTATCTGAGATATTAACTATTCCTTGTAACTCCTTGTATATCTCTCTCTCTCTCCTGTCATCCCATCAAAATAAGAAGGGGCGGCACAAACATTCAGGTTATGAACGGATGCGGCCAATCACAAAGGAGGATACGTTCTGAGTCACACCACCGCTTTTTCCAGCAATATTCTCAAACAACTTCTGAATCCGACTTTTATACTTATTCTTCTATCCCATAATATTAGGCTATCGTAAATCTAAATATTACAACATCAACTTTTTTTTATACTGCGTGCTGCACTACTATTCAGGTTGACATGTAATGTATTTCTACTATAGCAACTTTTGTGATATGCCGGGGGGGGGGGGGGGGGGAGTACAACATGATGCCTGTGGGGTGAAGAAGACCAGTAGTATGAGGCAATAAGAGGAGGGAACGAAGGAGGATGAAGAGGGGAGGGAGGAAGAAGTAACAAGATAATGAGATGGGAGAAGATGAGGAAAATAGCGAGGGAGGGGGTAGAGAGAGGGGCGGAGGAGGACTAGGTAAGATGGCAAATTAGGAAGAAGTAAGAATGGATGGGGGAGGATATAAGGTGGACTAATTGGCGAGGAAGGAAGTGAGACTGCAGAATATATAATACATAATGGAAGAATACGCAATTTTTTTCAGTCAGTTATTACAAGCGTCGAATTGGTGGTACCATGTATATTAATATTTGTACAGTATATGAATAATGGACAGTTGGACTAAAGTGGCCCTCCCCCGTGAACAAGTACAAGCTAGATAATCGGGTGAGTTATCTCGGCATATGAAGGTGATTCAATCGCGTCCAACCCCTCTCGGGGATAACGGCGGCTGGCCATAGATAGACAGATATACTAAAATTTACAACACCATAGTACCAAATACATCTTTTTAAGCTTATGTGCATGACCTACACAATTACAGTATAACTGTCACTCTTTCAACTATGGGGGAGGCACTCGCTATAGGCAGTAATGCCTTTTGCCTCCCTCAATCACATAACAAAAAAAAAAATAAAAAAAAAAAAAAAAAAAATGAGGATAATCAACACAAAATATTGCCGAGCATGAAATTCATTTTGCCAATTGTTGGAACGAAAACTATGTTTTAACATATTCTATAGATTGATGAAATGAAGAGGAAGGAAATAAACAGTGCTTCAAGCCGGAAATAAATATAAGAGTGTGAATGTTGTATCATAATAGGGAAAAGCGACGAGAAGGTAACTCGAATGGGACTATAAATTTAGACCAAAACGAAGTGGAAGTGGCAATAGTAACAAAGTTAAAAGATCGAATTACTGGGAACTAGGGAGGGTGGCTGCATCATAAGACAAGGAGGTAGGGTTTTGGAAGGGAAGTAGGGAACGAGCGGAGGGAACAAAATATTTATGAACAAATGTATACACATTGTAGAGGCACTGACAGGGCACGAACAGAAAAAATAAGTATAAGATAAGGTAGGAAATGGATGGTAGGGAATATAATGGATAACACAAGTATCTTGGAAAATGGGGAGTTGTATGTATGTATATACTCAGGCACATACCCCATTGCTGGGGGTAGCCGACACGAGACAGAGCCCGAACAGAAACAACATTTAAAATTCCTATTATCAGGGTCCGGGACCACTTTCGCGTTCCCTCGCCCCCTTCTCTGTCTCGAGTAGGAGAATTATACAAGGGGAGGAGGAATCCTAGCCCCCTGCACCAATATATGTAAGATAGGCAAGGACGGGAAACGTACAGAAGGGGAAGAGCCAATGGAAGACACATAAGGAATATAAGCCATGTGTATGATACTGTATGAGGGTGTCTAAATACACATTTAGGTAACGAATAAGTTTATAAATAAATCGAGAACGGAACAAGGTAGGAAGAGTCACACGAAGCAAGGAAATATGTTAATGATCGATGAAGGCGGGAAAGAAATTGGTTATAAAAGAGGTTAACGATTCATGGAGAAAACAAATAATTGATTGAACATGAACCGTGTATTAAACAGGAATATAAGAAGGTATGTAAAGCAATACAAAACAATAAATTCAGACACCAATGGAACTCTCATATGGAAATAAATCCGAGCCTAGACAAAACTTAGGAAGAGAGATATGGTAAACGGGAAATAATATCAGGTTTAAGAGACGGTAGGAAAGAGTCCATATAGAAGGAGAATGAAGTAAATGTAAAAAGACATAAATTGAAAGGGAATCGAATAATTAAAATAAATATTGGGAGGCCTATGAGGTAACAATAAACAACTGCAATATTAAGGTGGAAAAAGAGAGGAAAACATATAAAGAGCAAAAAACAAAGGATGGCCCTGATGGAAAGGATAAGGCGGATGTAAAGAAAGGCAGGACAAGAGGGATATAAAAAGTTAATCTAAGAGAAAGTCCAGAAGGGAAACAAAATTGGGTGTAAGGAAAGGTAATGCAGGAACTATATAAGGTAAAGCTATGAAAGGACCAAGAAGAAGAAATAAAAGTTGGGCGAAAGGAAAGGCAGAACTGGGGATATATAGAAGGTTAATTAAGCTAAGAGAGAACCCAAAGGTAAAGGAGTCATGTCGGGTGCAGTAAAACAATGAATGAAAGATGGCTAAGCTGAACAAAAACCCAGAATAAAAAGGAGTCAGGTCGGATGCAGGGAAAGGAGTCAGGTCGGATGCAGGGAAAGGAACGAACGAAAGAAGGATAAGGCAAAAGAAGTTCGAGAACAAAAAGGAATCGAAAGACATGGTCGACAGTAGCAGCAGCAGTTCTATATCCCCAGGAAGGTTAAAGCTCCCAGATCCCCCGCCAGAGTTTATACTGCCTGGGATTTGTGATGGCGGGGTATAAAGCCACGGGGGGGCGGGGCAAAGTGGCCTGAGCGGGAAGGGAAGGGGGGGGGGTGGTTCAGGGGGAGCGTCGACGGTAGGAAGGAATGAGGGAATGGAGTGCGTGTGTTTGTGTAAGGGAGGGGGACTGTGGGGGGGGGGGGGGGGTCGGCGGGGTGATGGAACGAAGGAGATGGATGGAATGGAGGAGAGTTTGAGAGAGTGGGATGTGACAGACTGAGGGAGAGGGAAGGGAGAAATATTGGAGATTGGAAGTGATAGCATGAGGGAACTGGAAGGACTGAGTAATGGTGTAGTGTGAGGATGGAGTTATGGAAGAATGTTGGGAGGGGTAGTGCTAGAATGAAGAAGTGTGAGAATGTTAGGAAAGGGACAATATGATTTTTAGGATGATGGGAGGGGGATGGACGCAATGGGGAAGTGTAGGTAATAGAATGAGAGAGTACAAAAGAGTACAAAGGAGTACAAAGGAAATCAAGCAACAACAGGTCTAGTGACCCTTCTAGGCTGCTTGTCCTCCAAAACACTGAGGATCAAGTGTCCAAACAGTGGTTTAGAATGGGTAAGGGAACATTGGAAAGGGAACTACTGCCCTGGAACTAATGTCCGTGGCAGGATTTAGAAATTAGTAGGGGACAGATTGGTTAGTAACTGAGGGGAGGATAAAATAAAGTTATTAATTTACAAACGCAGTCAGTCGCGGGTTTGATGCGAGATATTTGTCTAGTCGAAGTTTAATTGAATCAACAATGCTGCAGTCTATGACATCTCGGGGAAGCCCATTCCATAAGTTGACAACTCAATTGAAGAAGAAATTCTTAGCTTCGTGTGAGTTAAAAGATTTGCCAATAATTTTGCAACCGTTTCCCCGCGTGTAATTAGATTGGTCGATAGTGAAGTACTTACTATAGTTCATATTTTCGATGCCTTTGATGATTTTGAACACTTGAATTTAGTCGCCTCTTAATCTGCGCTGGGTTATAGGAAATAGATTTAATTCTCTAAGACGCTCCTTGTATGGTTTGTTCCTTAGGCTAGGTATCATTTTGGTAACTCTACGTTGAAGTCGTTCTAGCTTGTTTATGTCTTTTTGGTAATAAGGGCACCAGAATTGAACGCAGTATTCCAGAAGAGGGCGGACTAAGGAATTGTAAAGGGTTAGGATAACGTCTTTGGATTTATGCTCAAATGACCTGCCTATAAAGCCAATTATTTTGTTTGCCTTCTTAACAACTTCTGAACATTGTTGATTCGGTTTTAGGTTACTCGATATTGTTACTCCCAGATCGGTTTCTCTGTTTACATTCTTAAGCTGAGAGCCATTCATCAAATAGTTTGCTTTCTCATTTTGGTATCCGATATGTAGTACTTTACATTTATCCGCATTGAAACTCATTTGCCAAATTTGGGCCCAACATGACAGCTTATCTAGATTGTTTTGCATATCGTCAACTTGTTCTTTTGAGAGTACGCTATTTGCAATTTTTGTATCGTCAGCAAATCTTGATATTGTACAGGTGAGACCCACATCTATGTCGTTGATGTAAATTAGAAAGATAATTGGTCGTAGTACCGATCCCTGGGGTACCCCGCTACTTATATTGGTCCATTTAGATGCCTTACCGTTTATGACTACTCTTTGCTTTCTGTCGCTGAGCCAATTTTCTATCCATTTCAACACACCATCTTGTATTCCATGCGCTTTTAGTTTTAGCAGTAAACGTTTGTGGGGAACTTTGTCAAAGGCCTTTTGAAAATCAAGGTAGATAATATCTACAGCTTTACTCTCATCGTAGAGGTTGAGGATATCGTGGAAGAAGTCTAAGAGGTTTGTTAAACAGGAACGTTTTTTACGAAAGCCGTGTTGAGTATCTTTAAGTATGTTATTTTCCTCTAAGTGATTTACGAGTCTGTCTCTTATGAGTGTTTCTAACATTTTACATACAACTGAGGTTAAGCTAATTGGACGATAGTTACTGGGTAGGGATTTGCTGCCTTTTTTGAATATCGGTGTTACGTTGGCTAGCTTCCACTTTTTTTTTTTTTTTTTTTTTTCTATGTGATTGAGGGAGGCAAAAGGCATAACTGCCTATAGCGAGTGCCTCCCCCATAGTTGAAAGAGTGACAGGGCCAAAATCAAGGGACGTTCGAGCCAAAATGCCTGGACACACGGAGTTTGAAGCAATTTAAGTCATAGGAAGAGGGAAAGACTGATTCTGGGAGAGAGTTCCAGAGCTCAGCTGTTGAGTAGAAGAAAGTTTGAGAGTAACGTTTCACTCTTGGGTTGGAGAGTTGCACAGAGTAGGGGTGGGATTGAGTTCCAAGACGGGTACCACGTGCCCTACGTAAAGGAGGTGGTATGCACTGGGATAGCTCTGAGGAACACTGATTATTATAGTAGCGATAGAATAGCGAGAGAGATGCAACATTGCGGCGGAGAGAGAGAGATTGCAGAGAGTTGGTGAGTGGACAGGAGTTAATGATACGAAAGGCCTTCCTTTCAATTTTGTCTAGTAGAGTGGTGTGAGAGGAACCTCCCCACACATGTGAACAATACTCAATACAAGGGCGCACTATGCCCCTGTACAGAGCAAGAAGCTGTGCATGGGAAAAGAACCCCCTAAGGCGGTTGAGCACACCCAGCTTCTGGGAGGCTGCCTTAGCAAGACTGGTAATATGGTCCTTCCAAATGAGAGCAGAAGAAAAAGAGACACCAAGAATATTGAGAGAAGATGAAGGGTTGATTTTTGTATTGTTGAAGAATAAGGGATAGTCCGCTGGGAGATCCTGACGGGTAGATAGATGGAAAAATTGGGTTTTGGAAGCATTAAAGTTAACAAGGTTTTCTCTGCCCCAATTGGAAATAGTATTTAGATCAGAATTTAAGAGTACTATGGCTTCATTACGTTTGTCGTTGAGGGATTGCTGGCTGGGGCGTTCTGAAAAACTAATGGAGTTGTGCAAGGTTGAGTCGTCTGTCTGGCGTATGAATGGATAGGAATTAAGGTACAGTTAAGGAGATCATTTATAAAACTTAGAAAGAGAATAGGAGATAGGACAGAGCCCTGAGGAACACCGGAGTTTATAGGGTGAGGAAGTGAACAGTGGCCGTCCACAACCGCAGCTATGGAACGGCCGGAAAGGAAATTGGAGACAAAGGCACATATGGAGGGATAGAAACCGAAGGAGGGTAGTTTAGAAATTAAAGATTTATGCCAGACTCTATCGAAGGCTTTCGATATGTCTAGTGCAATAGAAAAAGTCTCACCGAAGTCCCGAAAGGAGGATGACCAAGAGTTAGTAAGATATGAAAGATCAACTGATCAGGCATAGTTCCAGACTGCAAGGATTTATTGAATAGCAATGTCAGTGGTCTGGAGAGCTCATCCTTAGCTTCCTTTAGGACTCTAGGTGAGATTGTATCAGGTCCAGGCATTTTATATACCTTGAGTTTATCTAAACAATTCAATACTTCTCTCTCTGTAACGGTGATATTGCTTGGAACATCTGAATTGTCAATCTGAATCGGCGATGGTGTAGGGATATCACTGAGGTCTTCCGTTGTAAAAACTGATGCAAAGAAGGTATTGAGGGCATTGCTCATTTGTACTTCGTCTTTGGTGTATTCTCCATTTTCATCGACTAACGGTCCAACAGTTGAAGTAACTACTTTTTTCTTTCTGATATAACTATCGAATTTGTTCGGGTTTGTTTTACTTTGATTCGCAACATGTAACTCCAGGGTCTTTTTACTTTGCTTAATTAACTTTTTGGCTTTGCGTCGTAGCTCTACAAATTTCACCCGTTCTTTATAATTTTGTAAGGATTTTAATCTATCATTAGCAAACTTTTTAGCAAGCAGACAGTTTGAAATATCTTTATTCCACCATTTGGGCTTATTATTAAGGTCTGTACGCCGTATTTTCGATGGTATGCAGTCCTGCACTGCTTTTAGGTAAGTGGTTTCGAATAATTCCCAAGATGTATTTATGTCGTTATTGTTAATTAAAAAGCTCCAGTCAGTTTCTTTAAACATAGCTCTAAATTTATGAAAGTTTGCTTTCTTGAAATTAGGGACTTTTTCGATGCTGCTATTTGGTTCGTTACTAGTAAACTTTAAAATGAAAGTTATTGTACGATGGTCGCTGTTACTGAATTCATCACCAACATTCAAATTCTCTATTAATTCTTCTTTTGTTGCAAGTACAAGGTCAAGAACGTTATTACCACGGGTCGGCGATCGAACAAATTGATAGAGTGAACTCTCTTGCAAGTTCGCATACAAGTCATGTCCGGAGTGTGAAGTAAGAGTATCGCCCCACTTGGTCATAGGTAAATTAAAGTCGCCAAAAAATACGGTATCTTGTGAGTTACTTACATCTGCAATTTGTTCATAAATTTCTCGGTCAGTTTGCACTGATTGAGCTGGAGGTTTGTATATTAATGCAGGGAGAACAAAGGAAGGAGAGAATGGACGAGTGTGGGAGAGGCAAAAGAATATAGAAGTGGAGAAGAGTAAACGAAATGGTGAATCAAGGACAAGCTAGGTATAATATGATGAAAAGTAATAAGGGAAAATAAGAGCAAATGGGTGAGAAAAAATGGAGAGAAGGCAAACGATTAGGTGGAAGGTAATTCAAGGGAAGAGGATGTTGTAGTTCAAGTGAATATTTAAGCTGGTGAAGTATAAATTGAAGTTAATAATCATATAAATGCCATCAGAGGTTACTGACGTGGGTACTAAGGCAGTGTAGTGAGAATGAGGTAAATGCAGTGGGAAAGTTACTTAGATGGGATGTGAGTAAACGGAGTATTCAACACATCAAGTCAATTTTAGATGTTCATATATGTCTATACTGTCATCTTTAAAGTATTTATTTATGTGGACATAATAAATGCCAACATGTCCTTCTTGTTACATGAAAGTCAAGGGCAATAGTCCGATCATCAATTCTTATCATATTCTGTACAAGTGTATCCTGTCGCTAATTAGCGCAATAATAAACTCCTTAAACTTCTAAGGTATGTATATTTTAAGTTCCAATTATAGTGGAATTAGGTAAATGCAGGGGAGAATAATACATTAAAAGAAATGATAAATAATATTAAAACAATTATTATTAAATGAGGGGGAGGTAAAATGAGAGGACATCGCTAATTAAAGTAGAAGGAGGTTTCTGAATTGGAAAGGAATTACTTAAAAGAGATACAAACAATTGTAGGGGGTACAAACAATAACAAGAAGGTGAATTTGGAGAAATTAGCAGTTTGTGTACGATGTGTTTTCTAAATGTATATATTGATAACAATAACCTTATTTGTTCAGCTTAGGACGGGTTGTGTGCGTAAAACGGTTCACTGAGATAATTTGCACCACTTCCTTCGATTTCTAGATGTATTTAGTAACATTGTAAAATGTGGAGACCGCCTAATTTGTGCCACTGGTGTCAATTAGCCGCTCTTTACACTCATCCCATAACAAATATTTGGCCGCACTAGTACAAGCTATAGTGGTTGGACTTTGGATATATATTCTATATTATCAAAAATACAAATACAACTCTATTGTTTGATAATTTGGGCACCAATTAGGCAGTCAATAACAAAAAATGGCCACTCTCTCTAACTACACATCCTCTACTACTATCCGGTGAAAAAATAATGAACATTCAGCCATTGTACTTTACATATTTAAGGGGTAGACGGATAAAAGGATTAATGAGGATGGTAGAGGTCAATAAGATAATACAGTAGATATTATCAGATACGAGAGTGGAATAATCTTTAATAAGAATAAAACACAGGTAAAAATAGGTAACGAGAAAATGCAGGTTGCGTTCATTGAGGAGTTAATTGGAAAAGACAAAGTTGGCCAGTTCTTAACGCTCTCACTAGGTTAACAACTTTGTTTTTATTTGATGATCATTAGAAGATTGAAAATAATTGAGTTTATGTTTAGTAAGTAAAGCAGTGTGAACAAAGCTTGTATATTTTAATGTATACGATTCGTACAGGCATAATACGAATCGTCCACTAATATATATACAGATAAGATAGAGTAATTTGATTGAAGGGGTTAAAAACGGGAGTGGTGGTGGTGAGGGTGCAACTGAAGAGGGGAGGAATAATTGAGAGGGTGGAGGGAGATAAGAGGACCTTTGAGAGGGCAGCAATAAAGTGGAGTGGAGAGACTGACTAAGGGGAGGTGGATGGCTGTCTGTCTAGGTAGTGAATGGATGGGTGAGGTGGAGAGCAAAGATGATGAGGAAAGAGGGAGAAGGAAGCTTTGGAATAACAAGAATGCAATAGTGGGAAAAGTCAATAACCGGATAGTCTTACAATGACGATGGTTATCTTGATGAGCCTATACTTATGAGAAAGGGAAAGAAAAATTATGTAGCTAATTCGCCAAGCTAAATAAAACATAGACAAATATTATAGACGTGAACGGAGTACGATGGTGTGGTTAATGCACAACAAGACTACTATTGCAGAAAGAGAATAATATAGATCTAGGAAAATTGAAATAAGAAAATGACAATATCACGTGAAATAGTCGATGAGCATATGTAGTTCCAATACTTGTAGGAATGTGGCAAACGTACATGTTTTAATTAAAACAGATGGAATTTATTAAACTGCTTTAATATAAATAACATTAATACCAAACATTCTACACATGAAGAATAAAGTAGAGTAAGTACGCTAGGGAATGAATGTTTTGATTGAATATAGTGCACATTCAAGTAAGTATAATATAAATTGTAAAGTAACGCAATGTTACTGAAGTATATAGTAAATAGTGTAATATTACAAAAAAAGTAAACAAATTAAAAATTTAGTAGATGGCAGCAGTGCGTACGTGAGGGAGGCCATGTTTGCAACACCAAATCCTTCCAAATCCTGTCCTCTGCGCATGCGTGAGAATCTTAGGCCCCTTGGCACGATTTTGTTTTCCTTTATACTATTATATTATCTTAACCTAACCTAACCTAACCTAACCTAACTTAACCTAACCTAACCTAACCTAACCTAGCCTAAATAACAAAATACAAATATTAGGGAAAAGGCCGCGCATGCGCAGATGGTGAGTTTGGAAGGATTTGGTGCTGCAAACATGGCCTCCCGTACGTGACCAACAAACGTTTGATTAATGACAGAGTTCTGATGTCAGAATCCAAAATGGCCGAGAAGCGGAGGCATAGACGACAATAATGTATTTTGGACATGGAAATGCAACGCACAATTAAATATAAAGACGTAAATTAAACATAATTAAAAACATGTGTGTGTAAGGCATAAAGAAGAAAGATCTAGTCAACAGTAAAGTAATTAGGCTACCTGGATACAAATATATTATATACACAAAAAACGGAAGGCAGCAATGTATATACCTATTAAACAATCATAAAACGGTTAACAGGCAAGCATAAATTAAGGAGCTATGAAAATACAAAATGACAATTGAACACTGAGTCGTATAGCAAATTACTTTTGAATTTTTGGATCAGTTACGTGAGAATGGAGTGGACTCCCATATCATGTCTAACAGGACAACAACATAACATTAACTACTTATTGTTTACTAGTTGTACGAGTTCTACTACTTATTTTTATGAACCTAGACTAAGGAGAGCTATTATAGACAATTGTATATGAGTAAAAGAGGTTTGGGTGATAACATGAAAAGCAAGACTGAGAAGAGGAAGTCACTGGGGGTGTAAAGTAGATTGGGGAGTAGAGAAGGTCAAGGTCTAAGCAGTTAGGGACGTACAATACAATTATTTTGAACAAATAACGTGAGAATGAAGCGAGTTCCCACATGAAGTCCAAAAACATAATAACATAGTTTAGAGTCTTCATTCACTATTTTTTCCCAGTTGTGCGTGCTTGACTTCTTTCATTAAACAAACATCAACTATGGAGATGTATAGGGAGAGTAAATGAGAATGGGGTGAGTAAATGGAAAGTGTAAGTGTAAAGAGAAAGTCATTGGAGGGAGAAGAGTAGTAAAGTTTGTGAACGTTAAGGTCTGAAGGGTAAGAGTTAGAGGCATACTGGAACATGACTTGGAGGAACTAAATGACAATGAATAGGGTTCTTAACCTCATATCCCCTTGGAAGATAGTATGGTTCTCACTGTTAATTTATTCATGGTATTCCAGTTGTGTCTGATTAGAACTTTCGTTTAATGCAAATATATAAACCATTACGATATAACAGTAAGGATTATGAAGGAACAAGATATAGTAGGATGAAATGAGATGCGCAAGTGTAAAGAGTAAGTAATTGGGAGGAATAGAGCAGAAAGGGGACGGCAATACTGAGAACAGTTGGAGGCACCGAGGAAAATGGCTTGAGAGAATGGCGTAGGAATACAATTTTATCCTACCTCGTACTACACAGGACAATTCCCTGATACCCATTGTCTACTACATGATTTCCAGTTTTTTAGAGGCATAATTAGCAATGGATCTAACCTAAGGTGTCCAGCTTAGGTTGACATTCAATGTTACAATACTAGAGGAGGTGGGAATATTTACATCATTACAGAATATGTGGGAGTCAGAAAGAGTCTGTCTGTTAAAATAATTGTATGTACTTGGTTTTCTGTGTATTAAACGAAACTAGATTTTTTTCCCTCAAACATTAATTTTTAAAAAGGTCCTGGTTCAGAGACATTCCAGTGTTATTTTGGAAGTTATATTATCAGGCTGCATGAAAAATAAACTGCTAAATGTGAAGGGATTGTTAGGTGTTGTGTCATGTGCTTAGGAATGCACTGGGGTATGAGTGGTAGATAGGAGAACACTGATATGAATGGGGATCATAGTTGGGGCCAAAACTGATCCCTGAGTAATGCCAGTTTTTAATTAATTGAATTGAAAATATAGGTCACATACTACTACACTTATTAGCTGTGTGTGTTTTGCTAATATATATATATATATATATATATATATATATATATATATATATATATATATATATATATAATAATAATGACACTGAAGAGGATCTGTTTGAGCGGTAAATGTGATGCTAGTGTGATAAGAGTAAGAGGAAGTAATTAAGGTTGTAATACAAACTGAAGATAACAGTTACAGGCATTAAGGAGAATGACTGGGGAGAAAAACGTGAGAAACAAATTACTTCCTACATCACGCAACTAATAAATGTATCATGATTCCATATACTATTGAACTACAGTATCTATAAGAAAGAGCAAGGTGTGGTAGTTGTAGCACATGATCATCCATGATGTTGTACATGTATGCTCGGATGATTTACGGAGTGGGCGACCATATTCAGTTTCCCATATTTAAAACAAATTATAACATTAATTGGTTTATTTCGAGCCGGCAACCAATGACCCTGACTATATACAGACTTAAGCTAAATCTTATCCTAAAGTATCAGCAGACTGATCCTGGCTGTGGGTCCCCAGACACTAGTCCATCCAGACCTAGCCTTCACGGCCAAGGAGAGTTTTAGAGAGAAATTTTCCCTGCCAGCGTGACAGATCGAACCCCCAGCACCAGAGCCAACAATCACAGTACATTGACTAAGCGCGTTTGGCTACCGTGACCGTTCGTATGTTCTGTTCAATGCATTGTTAAAATTATGTACGATTTGTTACATACAAAGAACCAAGTGACATTCTAAAATATACATAATATTAAGCATTGAAATATTTCAAAATCGTGAATCTCGCTAGGAGATTTCATTGTTGAATATAAGTATTAATAGTTTTACAGATAGCCACAATGGCTATGTTATTATTTACATAAAATATATTTAGGTAGTTAGGTGTTCAATAGTTCTAATAAATTCCATATTTCGATTAAATTGAACTCAATGTAAAACGTTTTATCATATTTTGTTCCTTGACAATATTTACTTTATAAATATTTCCTGTTAAAAGAAAGTTACTGAGATTTTAAAGATGCAAAATGTGGTGGTAATTTTCAAAGCATTTCCAAAAAATGTTCCTAATGACAGTGTTGTGCTTATTCTGATGATTCAATACGCCTTGAGACTTATATTATCAGAGCCTCTAATTATCCTTACAAATGTCACGGTGACGGAAATCATGCTTGTAGAATACAATATATCACAAATGTATGCATGAATGTAAAATGAAATTAATGAATACACTTTAAATGAGATTGTTTTCTAAACTTTATAGATTTCTAAATTTTCTTACAGATTTCTGACAAGATCACAGAATTTACCATATCCATTTGAACAGTTATTTAATGTTAAGATAATTTATACATGAACACTCGTGACGTGAATAAGGTAATCCATCAGCCGTTAGTGAGCGACTAAACCCTAACCTTGCTCCATTAGTTCTAGAACATCTTAATCCACACAAGTTGTGAGAGCCATGAGAGGGAGAAGGAAATTTACATTTTTCTCTCTCTTTTTTCTATATTTTTTTCCAGCGAAGGTACGATGCAATTTTTCCCTCCTTAAACTTGACGAGGGGTGTAGAAGATGAGGTCTGACCGGAAGATAGTGATGGAGTAGGTGATGATGATGATGATGATGATGGTGAAAGGTGCGCACCGACTGTGATGAAGAAATTGAATTGTTGGTGACAAATACAGCAAATTATAGGATATGAGATTTCAGTGATGATACAGACTGCGTTTACGATGATAATATTAGCTATTGTGAATATGATAGGTGAATCTGTGATTCAGATATTTGTGTAGATACTAAGAGAACAAGACAATTATTTGTGTGTTTAGAACTTGAGTATTGATGGTGGATGTGGCAAATGATAGAGGCGACTGTGAAGGTGATTGATGTGAGGGTGCAAGAGTGAAAATAATTATAGTGGTGAATTATGATTTGGGTAGGTATGCTGATAATGGTGATATGTATAGCAAGGATTGTAAGGATAGAGGAAATTGTGGTATTCTTTCCTTTGAATATTATACGATTATTATGCAATATGACATAACGTAACAGTAAAGTTGGGGGCATTACGGTAGAATGCCCTTAGTCGCAGGGGTCATTACCGTACCATTACCCTATGGAAGCAGTGGTGGGTAATTCGAGTGATCATCCAGCGAGGTATGTAGGGGCTGTTGCATGTTATCCAGGGTTAATAAGGGATAACTATAATAATCATAGATCTTGATGACAGGAGGCATTGTAATGTTGGAAGATGGCTAATAGTTGTCATGGCCGTTAGATAAATGGTAAAACTGTATTAATGTGCTGTTATGAATTCAATAGAAACTAATGTGTTGACGGTGATGGTGATCGGAGATCTTATTTTAATTTTGCTTGGACAAACAATATATGCACATCAAAATATTTTTTTTTATGATGCATACGGAAACATTTTAACGGGCAAGAAACCATCTCAGACAGCAATCGTTACGGTAAACTACGCAATGGTTGGCATATTTCAACCGGTCTCAGAATGTTTTGTTAGGGTAGATGGCACCCAACATTTCTAACCACATATTGGAAGTCACGGAAGATACGTTCGTTGAGACTAGACATACAGTAAAAAGGAACCTTAACCCTATTTTATCCGAGTTTTTTTCGTCTCCTGTTCCACTCCATTAGTTTGGAAATGTTAAGACGTTTCACCCCATTAGATTGACGACAATAAGACGTTACTCCATTCAGTTATTTTGTTTGTTTCCGGGGTGAACAATAGGGAGCCTGTTCCGTAAAATAAATCGCCCTCCGATCGGAACATATTCCTATAGAAAATTGTATATAATTAGCTTGAAGGGGGTCTGGGTAGGAATTTTGTTAGGATAAAGGAAGTCTGGGAAGGCGGTTTTGTTAGCCTAGGTGCAAACTAAAATACATAGTGCGGAAATAGCAACAACAAGCAAAATCCGAAATATTAGTAATAATGACAATAACCCACAGGACGACGGACCAGATAGTGTTAATAGCAGAAGGGCTGACAAAAACAAAACAAAATTAAGACGAAACAAATAATATGTGGTAGCTTGCAAACTAATATTGATTGTCTTTATACTCTAAAGTCTATTCACAATAAATAGGCTTCAAATTATAAACTCCATCCTTTGTATCTAAGAAATGGCCAGAGCAAATGGGCCGTAAGTTTCCACACCTAGTTCCTGGCTGACTCCTCTAAAATGGTAGACAAATTAGCTTGATTGACCAAGTCCTTTTCGAGTTATTGAAGTGAGTGTTGAAGAATTCTGGCTTAATGATATTGAATATACCAATATATACTGTAAGCAAGGCTATTGACTAACCTTTAGAGAAGATAATGAACAATGGCACTTATGATAGGACAACAAACAAATCAAGTAAGGCAGATTAATTTACCTGGGAAGGACTCGATGGCTTGTTGTAATCCGTAATAATGCTATACTTTGGTAGGCTACATTCTGGTTATGGAAACACAAATATATTATAGAGCCGGGATATAATGAAGACTAGATAGATAACAAATAGATACAAAACAAATAATAGATAATGCTGTGTGTATCTTAATTTGTTGTCTCATTATCATTCTACTAATTGACTAAAGGGGAATTGGTGGATAGAAAATACTGAATAGAATAAAAAACAAGTAGAAGAAATGAATAGAAATATACTAGGCATAGGCGAAGCTAAGATAAGATACCGAAAATAGGAAGATTAAGAAGAGAAACATGCAAGTGATTAGATGTTCTATCTATCTATCTATTGCCTGACGCCGTGATCCCCGAAGGGGTGGCCACGAACGAACCGCCCCCACGCACCTCTGTCCCCAGTCAGTCGACGCCCCTCCCCCCAACCAGCACCGCCTTTGTTCATGTACTTCCTAATTATATTATATATATAATTATATATATATCGAATTATAACACTTCTGACAATATTGGCTAATTCGGGATCATTCAAAAAGAAAGGAAATTGGATACATAGTTCGTAAAAAAATGCAGAAGGCTACGGAGGGAGAAAAGACAAACTTGGTGATATTCAGTAGTTCGAACAATTAAATAAAGAATGGCTTTATTATTCATTGTAGGGAATTTAGAAGGAACACTGAAACGCAATACTTTTCAGGGATAAATAAAGAGGTTTGGGAACATAATAGATCCGGCCTAATATAAACAATACTATGTATGAAAGCTAATCAAGAAAGGCAAGTATGGCGACACCAACAAAACTGTGAACAAAACGTAAACGATTAAGGCAACAGTAAAAAAACTCTTAAGTCAACAGTAAAAACACACTCAGGAAAAAATGAAATAACCGTAGAGATCAAATATTTCAGAGGGACAGATCTAAATGAATGGCATTTTCGTACAAAGGAAGACATATAATGCGACTATACTTGAAAATTCATAGTTAGAAATATGTGAAGTTAAATTTATTCAAATTCAAATTCAAAATCTATATTTGCCTTTAAATAATTATACTAATTTAATACAAACAAATATGCAAAATAATTTAATTGGCTGAGCTGATGAAATTATTAATTTGTATGAGTTTCATACATATTTACTTACACTGCACAATACAAATGTTATTGCTACAAGAAAAGTTTTACATCCGATAATAGTATAATTCAAGTGAGTAGGTGATTATTCATAGTAAATTTGCATAGGTTATATCAGTGTACAAAAGCTTGAATAATTATTATTAGGTAGCTACCATATACATTGAAAACGGCGACAAATGAGACAATATAAAATGTCTGAGATAGAAAACTATCAATTGTAATAAATAAAAAAGCTGATAATACGATATGATGTAGCCGACAAAAAGCAGGATAACGATCTGACCAGAGAAAATATATGGAGCTGAATATGGCTGGAGAAATAACCCGTACACAAAACAAAAACTAAAAAAAATACAAAAAATAACTCAAATAGTGGAAAGAGGAAGCAGCAGATGGGTGGGTGTATGTCTGTGGTAACAATGATACAAATATATAACATTAATAATAATATGTATTAATAATATCATTATTATTATAATTATTATTATTATTATTACCGGTATTATTATTTTATTATTATTATTATCATTATTAATATCAATTTGTGTATTTCGATCCGGCAACCAATGAGGCTGAAAAATAACCTAACTTATCCTAAGTAGTCAACAGGCCGACTCTGGCTGCCACGAGGGGACCTACATACCCCTAAAAGAAGTAGGATGGGGGCAGGGAACCAGGTGGAACCAAGGGGTGGCGTATCCACACCTAACCTCACCAGCCAGGAAAGTTTTTGACAGAAACCTTACCAGCAGGAAGCTGGGATCAAACCCAGGCTAACAGAGCCAAGCGACTCGAGTACAATGACTCGGTGCACTCGGCCACTGGGGCTACACAAAAGTGTGTGCGTGTGTTTGTGCTTACTTAACATGGTCGCAGGCGGAGAAGGACAACAAAATAAGACCTTCGAGGAAAATAAGGAAAATGGGATTAGACCAGGAGGGACAAGAGGGAGATACTCAAGAAAAATTGGGTGGGGGTGGGGATGGAAAGGGGGGAGCAAATAAATTGGTCAGGTTTCTTGGCTCAAATGTGATGGATCGTGGAATTACTTATTTTATTCCATTTCGCAGAATGGAAGAGAAAAATTCGAGATAGGACACAAATGTAAAGAGAAAGAGAGGGGAAGGAAAGCCGCGTCGACAGAATGTGCAGGAATGGAAGAAATATAAGGTACGTCACTTCTTGAAATATAATATAGCAATGATAATAAAAAAGGAGAGATAGAGAAAGAGAGAGAGAGAGAGATGGCGGTAATACGGCGATGCACTGTACACTATTGTGAACTGTTTGGGTATGTGAGTTTGCCTTTTATGAACCTCTGCAGCAATTAAATGATGAAATGCAAGGTAAATTACAGGCAATTAAAACAGTAGATAATATTCCACCTCCCTTTTCAAGTCCAATCATATCTAAGATTAATATAATTGCTCAAAAGAACATAAATCAGGTCACCGTTTTTGTCTTCAATTGTCTAGCTAAAGAAAGAGACTACCTGGCAATACTCTTATATGGTTTATCTTCATATTATATAATATTGCTCACTATTATAATAAGCATTAGTTTACATACTAATTTAACTTTATCCATTAACTCACCCAAGCAAAGTTAGTTTCTTCTTGCAAATGCCGCCTATTATAACTTTACTTTAGGTATCATCACACGATTAGGTTTAACTTAAGGAGGACATATCAGACTGAGATTTAATTTTAGATAGTACCGTAACTCATTATTTCCTGGTGGTCCTATCTTGAATTGTGTTGACAGTATAGATAATAATGTAAACAAAATACTGCTTGAAGACATTTATATAAATTGAATAGTGTAATTCCGGGCCAAGTTAGATTAAATAATGTCAAACTCTAATTTAGTATTTTCATGTGCTTCGCTAACTAGTCTCCTGTTATGATAAATGAAAGATTATGATATATACCAAACGTACGAGTAACCCATTTTTTTTTTAAACTTTGTCGTAAGCTAATGTATGGCTTCTCCAGCCACATCTCCATACGCTGACAGGCGTAGATATGTAAATATGTGTGCACATAAAAAATATATACTTGTAAATACATAATATAATATATGTTTTGATATCACGCATACACTACATAATTGTAAATCTATATTAAAGCACCTTCAATATAAAATTATAAACTAGTTTTTAAATGCAGGATAAAAATGTACATTATATATACAGAATAATCTGTATATATATATATATATATATATATATATACATACTGTATATATATATATACAGGGTGATTCAAAAAAAGTGTAATGATTTCACATGTATGTCATTTCTTCATTTTTTAACCTACACACTTTATCTTTTCAGGTTAACATGGTGGTATCATGCCTTTTGGCATAAATCAACTACAAGGTTCTAGCTAAAATGGTATTCACAGCCGAGCAGAAAGTCAAGATAGTTGAATTCTGGTATGAGACCAAATCGTACGTCACAGTCCGTCGTCGGTTCTGCCGCGAGTTCAAAGTTCAAACACATGATGGACCTAAAAATAATGTTATACTGAGGTTTGTCAAGCACTTTGAGAGCAAGGGTACTGTCCAAAGCACACAAGGGGAACAGTGGACGTCCAGCAGCAGTCACAAAGAACCAGGCAAACATTGATACTGTGCGCAACTCAGCCATCAGAAGCCCAAAGAAGTCTCACCGCCGCCGCTCCCAAGAGTTGGGACTCTCCCCCTCCAGTCTGTTGCGTATTATGACCAAGGAGCTCAAGCTATTCCCTTACACCATATCTGTGAGGCATAAGCTAAAAGCTGAGGACATGCAAAGAAGGCATGTCATGTGTGATTGGCTCAGCCAAAAGCTTGAACACACCCCAGGATGGATCAACCACATCTGGTTCTCCGACGAGGCACACTTCCACATCAACGGCTCCATCAACAACCATAACAACATCTTCTGGGGCTCTGAGCTACCCGAGGAGATCACAGAGAGGCTGCTGAAGGGCCCAAAGCTCACTGCCTTTGTGGCTTACAATGCCAGGCATGGATATCTTGGTCCCTACTGGTTCGAAGAAGGTGGTCGGACCGTCACCATCAATGCTGAACGTTACCGTGAGATCATCAGGCAGTTCCACATTGACCTGAGTGCATCCCTCACTCCAGGCCAGCTCCGTATGGCCTGGTTCATGCAGGATGGGGCCCCACCTCATACTGCACATGCCACCATTGACTATCTGCAACAGCTCTTTAACAACCGCCTCCTTGCTCTCGGCACCACCCACGAATGGTCGCCTTACAGCCCCGACCTGAACCCACTGGACTTCTGGCTGTGGGGGGCTGCCAAGGGATCTGTGTTCGCTGACAAACATGATACACTGGCTCAGCTCAAGCTGAATGTGACCAACTACGTCCAACAAGTCAGACCTGAGACCCTAAGGAAAGTGGGACAGAACTTTGGGGTCAGAATCAAAGCCTGTCTCAATCGCAATGGCGCACATTTAGAGAACGTGAATTACAAGAAATGTGTGTGAATGCTGATTTAGGACAATCCACTGCCATTTTGTTCTCAGCTGAGTTATTGAGTTCACAATTACTGTTCTAAAAATGGTATGATGTGTATTTTTATTAAATTCTCAGTTCAATGCTATATGAGTTGTCCTTCTCTCAGAATAAACATGTGAAATCATTACACTTGTTTTTAATCACCCTGTATATATATATGTATATATATATATACCGGTATATATATATATATATATATATATATATATATATATATATATATATATATATATACTGCTTTAGCGTGCCCAAGAGTATGATAGTGTGTGCGTCTATACATGTGTGGGTATGTTTACTAGTACTGGAGTGATTATGTCAACATCCAAGTAAGCCCTGGTCTGTGTGGGCAGTAAACGGACCCTCACCCTGGGTATGTCTGGGGTACACCACTTGGCTCTATACACTCACTCCACAACAAATATGTCCGTGTCCACCATCTTAAATATGTGTGGCCCCTCAAGCACACCAGGCTACAGTAGAATACGTATATTTTCTTTTAGTAAATAGTAATAAAACAAAATAATCATAATTATACTACTACTACCCTTACTACTACTATTGCTACTACTACTACTACTACTACTACTATTTTTCAGAATTTATTTTCATTTTGTTAGCTTACTCTCAAACATAAATGGAGGGATTATATGTTTTAATGTGCGTTTGGTTTAGGCAAATATGTAATTATAATAATTACCAAATATATGTTACTAGACGCAAAGTTATAAATGGTGCAAATTTTTTGTTTTTTCGTCAATTACTCATACAAAGTTTTAGTTTTGATTAATGCTGCACTCAATAACTGTTGCTGTAAGATGTAAGTATGCGTGAAGCAATAATTTTGTTTTTCTGTTTTACAATCTTAGCGATAAAATACCTGACCGTTTTATCGCCGTGACTCAGCTAAGGTACTCGAAGATACATTAAGCTGCTTGGTTGTGACTGAAATTTTGAAACCAAATTCGTTATCAGGTTAATTGAAGTGCATTAATCCTTCGGAGTTTAAGAAGTTCTTGGCATATTAGGTATTTGTCTAGAAAAATGCGTACTGTTATTTATTAGAGGGCATCAGATCTGATGCTATTTATTAACATAATTAATTTATTCAAGAACAAATTATATATTTGTTTTCCCTAATGTTTCTGAAAGGTCATTTCAATTCTCTGTTTTGTTACATTATGTACTATGCTTCTGTTCTTAAAATTACATTTACATATAGATAGTAAATTAATAAATACGAGAGCGGAATTTAAGTATACTTTAGAACTATTATACTATACTTACGGAAAATTGTCAAAGTTTTGTACATAAATAGCCTATATTTAGATATGTTCGATTAACTTAATATAAAATACAATAACAAAACAAATTATAATAGTATTATGTTTATTTTCTATAAAAAAATATGATTTTGATAATAACTATAATTGTAATATAATAATAATAATAATAAAAATAATAAAAATAATAAATAAAGCAATAATTAGTAATAACAAACTAGCAAGCGATAACAAGGGGTAAACCAATGTTATCACATCATACTTAGGCAAATAGTTCGAACCAAATTAAACAAATGCAATACTCTAATTAATACTGCAACCATTATTGTGCATCAAGTCGGACATATATTATTTGCCCGGTACTATCATATTATTCTTTCCATTTCAGGAAAAAACACAAAATGTACTAACAAAACCATTATATATCGGTGATTGTATATTAGTTCAATATTGTTACTTTCAGTAGATTATTTTATTCAACTTGAGAAGGACCTCTCAGAGGAAAAATTAATATCAAATGATTATCTACTGTAATTAGTTGTTTTGAAATGCTATACTTCTAAAGCCAAATACAATCGTCCGGGAATAGCTACATATATATAATAAAGCAATCAGGTGAGAGAGATGTTTAAACGAAATATAGAAACTAGAGAAAAAGAAAAATATATCAACATTCTGAAGATCTTTTTACTCAAATTAGTTTAAGATTAAAGCTATATTAATCAATATAATCTTGTAAGTGTAACAGGAAAGGCAAACACGAATGTTAGTTATGAATTACAGCTAATGCACAAGGATATTGAAAATTACCCAAATTATTTAAATAAATAGATAAACATAATATGGTTCAAATACATATTACGTTTTGCGATGTATGGTTCTAAATGTAATATTTATACAATGTATTAGCAATATTTATGACAATAAACCATTTTAATTTGAACCGAATACGTCCTTTGCAAGTCTACAACAAATCGGCAACCCAACGCTGCTAACGCCAGACGATTTTAGTGGGAATACTCACCAACACTCCCGGTCACAGCGTCCAGATGTTCGCTACTGGTGAGACAATTCCCCGCCCCCTAGATGAGCCAGTAAAGGGTGTGAGGGTCGCCGCCACAGCAACGTCTCTGCTGCTGCTGCACGAATATGGTCTACCTCCACACCTGACTACCTTTTTAATTACCGCTTTATATTTAAGGGGTCATTATAGCGTCATGGGCTGCTGGAGATGACGCGTGAGGATTGGCTGCCGCAGGTTTATGGGGAAAATTATGAGGAAATAGATGGAGTTGATGGCCAAACACTGGGAATAAACGGTATCAGGTAGTCTCTCGGATTTTAGCTGCCTACTCATCGAGAATATAACGGCTTTGATTGATCACGCGATTATCTCAGGCTTATAAATTAAAATTTGAATCTATCTATCATTGTAATTTTGTTATACGATATATATATATATACAGTATATATAACATATACCAGTATGGTATATTGTTTTACAATCTTCTTTTCCAATGTTTAAGATTGTGCGCTCCAATCATGTGACAGAATACGATCACGCATATGTAAATCGGGCGAAATAGTAATTGGTATAACATTTAACTTGGTAAAACTTACAATGTACAAAGCAATTTAGTGTGTAAGGTTTTAGGATCTCCATTAATTAGCGACAACATTTAAAATGGCTGAACTTCCAAATGTGGCGTCAATTTGTGTTTCTGTGCTTGCCGAGCAGTTCTGTGAGGCGATAGTCTCGTTAAAACACACACACACTCACACACACATATACACCCACAGACACACATGAGAGGGTTCTAAAGATTTTTGGCATTCATTATAGAGTTGCCAGGCTTTAGTAGAGTCTAACAAAACAAGCCCATTGTTATGATAGCCACCAACGGCTTCGAACCATGGCTATCTTCATGTTTGTACCTTGATTGTCTCTTAATAGATTACCATTACCTTTCTATTGTTACATTTACCTTGTCTATTCGTACGGCTATTTTCGGTGATTGTACCAAATATTGCTTACTACGAAAAACATATATATGTATATTGAAAGGCGCATATCATAAACCAGATTTCATGATTCGTTAGTAACTGTCGTATTTCTGTAAGAGTATTTTATAATTTTAGTATAAACCTCTTCCGCCAAACTCGCCATTTTACCATCACAAAGGGAATTCTAAATTGAGTGCCCTTTTATATGTAAATAAAGCTTGTGCCCCTCCGTTCTCTTTTATGCCCATGCACGCAAACACACATACACACACGCACGCACGCACCCAAACACCCATCCCCACACACACACACACACACCTACACACACATACATTCACACACAAACACATATACACACAAGCATATTACTTACTGAAAATACTCCATTCGCGCATTGAAAGGATTGGTATCAAACTATTTGGATTTACCAAAAGCAAAATGGCTTAAACAAATTAACAAATTAATTCATCACAAAAATAACGATCTTTCTCATTAATTGCCAGACTTATTACAATGTAATGAATGTCTTGGTTAAAACAAAATAGAGAACAAATATGTATTTCTTAATTACTTACTTTTGGCATTCAATGACACCCTACAGAAATATATGATGAAGTTTTAAGTAAAATAATTATAATGTTATTGTGAAACTCTTGTCTAAGATTCAGCAACTGTATCTTATTTTGTATATTCTATTTACTATTCAACATTCTAAATGTATCATTAACAATAATTCTCAATTTTTTAAATTTAAGCTTATTCAGTTTATTTTGTTTTTCGATTTTTCCTCAAGTGGAAATGTGTCCGATCTTCTTTTTTCGAGGTGTTGTACATTATATTTTATCCTGCATATAACTGTCCTTGATTTCACTGCTTTTGCCATACACTACTCCCAGTTTTTCTCAATTGAAATACAATACACCATAAGCTCTACATGGAAGCAACCCACATATCAATCATAAACAGTGATACTAAGCATTCATTGAAATTTAGATACCGTATATATAATGAACATGAACACGAACAAACAGACCCTGCCACCAATGCAATATACCATTAATGACGTGTATGTAAATAATATTTTGCTAAACCTATTATGCATAATTTCCTGTATGTTGCAAAACTTATGCAAATACAAGACAGACAAAACGTACGGACATTTATCTTATGCATCGTAAAATAATTAACTTTCGTCTTTCATCGATTGCCACTAGATATATTGACATAAATCAAAACAATTACTTAAAGGCTTGTGAAGTAAGATACTTCCATATTGCTTTGGTTTTCACTGATTGTGTCGGGGAGTAATACTAAAGGTAAATGCTGAAGTAGAATTGTTTATTGATCATGATGCAAACACTGTGTTTGAATAAAACGATAAATATGGATTATATGAACTTATTCCGCAGACGAACATTGAGGGATTTATAATAGATTCTCTCAGCATAGATTGAGCTTTGTCAAAGGAATGGTTCTTAGGTGTTCAGCCATAACGCTCATCTTGGTTGCCTTTATGTTTTGCGCTTTTGCTGGTTACTGTGGATGAATTACGCAGAATGGTAAATATAAGCGTATGCATATTATATAGGTTTTTACAATATATTTCTTCTGGGTAAAACTTTACCTCGCCATTACCAATATACCCATTACAGATAGGGGGGTCAAGTATATCCACACTTAACGAAAATATGTGTATGATAAGGTAATTAAAGTGTCCATAATAATATATATTAAAGGAAAATTGGTAGTGATAAACCCATTTAGAGGTCCATATATATCATGTATATCAAATAATTACAGGTAGATCACTATCAATATACCCACCTTATTGCTTATTTAAAAAAAAAAAAAAAAATTGCGTTAGATGTCGGTTGCCAATGCCGATACAGAAATGATGCCTGCGGTCATTTGTTACTGGTATTATATTTGCATTTTAGATGGGCTAATTACTATCAGTAATACTCTGTAGGATATACGATTATAAACTCCATAATTACCCTTCCTTAGGGCGCCGGATTAAAAGTTAGTAAAACAAATATACACCACCGTAGCGTTGATAAGAACATAATGAATGCGGAATGATAAGGTCTCTACAGTAGTTTCAATATACACCACCGTAGCGTTGATAAGAACATAATGAATGCGGAATGATAAGGTCTCTACAGTAGTTTCAATATACACCACCGTAGCGTTGATAAGAACATAATGAATGCGGAATGATAAGGTCTCTACAGTAGTTTCAATATACACCACCGTAGCGTTGATAAGAACATAATGAATGCGGAATGATAAGGTCTCTACAGTAGTTTCAATATACACCACCGTAGCGTTGATAAGAACATAATGAATGCGGAATGATAAGGTCTCTACAGTAGTTTCAATATACACCACCGTAGCGTTGATAAGAACATAATGAATGCGGAATGATAAGGTCTCTACAGTAGTTTCAATATACACCACCGTAGCGTTGATAAGAACATAATGAATGCGGAATGATAAGGTCTCTACAGTAGTTTCAATATACACCACCGTAGCGTTGATAAGAACATAATGAATGCGGAATGTTAAGGTCTCTACAGTAGTTTCAATATACACCACCGTAGCGTTGATAAGAACATAATGAATGCGGATTGATAAGGTCTCTACAGTAGTTTCAATATACACCACCGTAGCGTTGATAAGAACATAATGAATGCGGAATGATAAGGTCTCTACAGTAGTTTCAATATACACCACCGTAGCGTTGATAAGAACATAATGAATGCGGAATGATAAGGTCTCTACAGTAGTTTCAATATACACCACCGTAGCGTTGATAAGAACATAATGAATGCGGAATGATAAGTTCTCTACAGTAGTTTCAATATACACCACCGTAGCATTGATAAGAACATAATGAATGCGGAATGATAAGGTCTCTACAGTAGTTTCAATATACACCACCGTAGCGTTGATAAGAACATAATGAATGCGGAATGATAAGGTCTCTACAGTAGTTTCAATATACACCACCGTAGCGTTGATAAGAACATAATGAATGCGGAATGATAAGGTCTCTACAGTAGTTTCAATATACACCACCGTAGCGTTGATAAGAACATAATGAATGCGGAATGATAAGGTCTCTACAGTAGTTTCAATATACACCACCGTAGCGTTGATAAGAACATAATGAATGCGGAATGATAAGGTCTCTACAGTAGTTTCAATATACACCACCGTAGCGTTGATAAGAACATAATGAATGGGGAATGATAAGGTCTCTACAGTAGTTTCAATATACACCACCGTAGCGTTGATAAGAACATAATGAATGCGGAATGATAAGGTCTCTACAGTAGTTTCAATATACACCACCGTAGCGTTGATAAGAACATAATGAATGCGGAATGATAAGGTCTCTACAGTAGTTTCAATATACACCACCGTAGCGTTGATAAGAACATAATGAATGCGGAATGATAAGGTCTCTACAGTAGTTTCAATATACACCACCGTAGCGTTGATAAGAACATAATGAATGCGGAATGATAAGGTCTCTACAGTAGTTTCAATATACACCACCGTAGCGTTGATAAGAACATAATGAATGCGGAATGATAAGGTCTCTACAGTAGTTTCAATATACACCACCGTAGCGTTGATAAGAACATAATGAATGCGGAATGATAAGGTCTCTACAGTAGTTTCAATATACACCACCGTAGCGTTGATAAGAACATAATGAATGGGGAATGATAAGGTCTCTACAGTAGTTTCAATATACACCACCGTAGCGTAGCGTTGATAAGAACATAATGAATGCGGAATGATAAGGTCTCTACAGTAGTTTCAATATACACCACCGTAGCGTTGATAAGAACATAATGAATGCGGAATGATAAGGTCTTACAGTAGTTTCAATATACACCACCGTAGCGTTGATAAGAACATAATGAATGCGGAATGATTAGGTCTCTACAGTAGTTTCAATATACACCACCGTAGCGTTGATAAGAACATAATGAATGCGGAATGATAAGGTCTCTACAGTAGTTTCAATATACACCACCGTAGCGTTGATAAGAACATAATGAATGCGGAATGATAAGGTCTCTACAGTAGTTTCAATATACACCACCGTAGCGTTGATAAGAACATAATGAATGCGGAATGATAAGGTCTCTACAGTAGTTTCAATATACACCACCGTAGCGTAGCGTTGATAAGAACATAATGAATGCGGAATGATAAGGTCTCTACAGTAGTTTCAATATACACCACCGTAGCGTTGATAAGAACATAATGAATGCGGAATGATAAGGTCTCTACAGTAGTTTCAATATACACCACCGTAGCGTTGATAAGAACATAATGAATGCGGAATGATAAGGTCTCTACAGTAGTTTCAATATACACCACCGTAGCGTTGATAAGAACATAATGAATGCGGAATGATAAGGTCTCTACAGTAGTTTCAATATACACCACCGTAGCGTTGATAAGAACATAATGAATGCGGAATGATAAGGTCTCTACAGTAGTTTCAATATACACCACCGTAGCGTTGATAAGAACATAATGAATGCGGAATGATAAGGTCTCTACAGTAGTTTCAATATACACTACCGTAGCGTTGATAAGAACATAATGAATGCGGAATGATAAGGTCTCTACAGTAGTTTCAATATACACCACCGTAGCGTTGATAAGAACATAATGAATGCGGAATGATAAGGTCTCTACAGTAGTTTCAATATACACCACCGTAGCGTTGATAAGAACATAATGAATGCGGAATGATAAGGTCTCTACAGTAGTTTCAATATACACCACCGTAGCGTTGATAAGAACATAATGAATGCGGAATGATAAGGTCTCTACAGTAGTTTCAATATACACCACCGTAGCGTTGATAAGAACATAATGAATGCGGAATGATAAGGTCTCTACAGTAGTTTCAATATACACCACCGTAGCGTTGATAAGAACATAATGAATGCGGAATGATAAGGTCTCTACAGTAGTTTCAATATACACCACCGTAGCGTTGATAAGAACATAATGAATGCGGAATGATAAGGTCTCTACAGTAGTTTCAATATACACCACCGTAGCGTTGATAAGAACATAATGAATGCGGAATGATAAGGTCTCTACAGTAGTTTCAATATACACCACCGTAGCGTTGATAAGAACATAATGAATGCGGAATGATAAGGTCTCTACAGTAGTTTCAATATACACTACCGTAGCGTTGATAAGAACATAATGAATGCGGAATGATAAGGTCTCTACAGTAGTTTCAATATACACCACCGTAGCGTTGATAAGAACATAATGAATTCGGAATGATAAGGTCTCTACAGTAGTTTCAATATACACCACCGTAGCGTTGATAAGAACATAATGAATGCGGAATGATAAGGTCTCTACAGTAGTTTCAATATACACCACCGTAGCGTTGATAAGAACATAATGAATGCGGAATGATAAGGTCTCTACAGTAGTTTCAATATACACCACCGTAGCGTTGATAAGAACATAATGAATGGGGAATGATAAGGTCTCTACAGTAGTTTCAATATACACCACCGTAGCGTAGCGTTGATAAGAACATAATGAATGCGGAATGATAAGGTCTCTACAGTAGTTTCAATATACACCACCGTAGCGTTGATAAGAACATAATGAATGCGGAATGATAAGGTCTCTACAGTAGTTTCAATATACACCACCGTAGCGTTGATAAGAACATAATGAATGCGGAATGATAAGGTCTCTACAGTAGTTTCAATATACACCACCGTAGTGTTGATAAGAACATAATGAATGCGGAATGATAAGGTCTCTACAGTAGTTTCAATATACACCACCGTAGCGTTGATAAGAACATAATGAATGCGGAATGATAAGGTCTCTACAGTAGTTTCAATATACACCACCGTAGCGTTGATAAGAACATAATGAATGCGGAATGATAAGGTCTCTACAGTAGTTTCAATATACACCACCGTAGCGTTGATAAGAACATAATGAATGCGGAATGATAAGGTCTCTACAGTAGTTTCAATATTCACCACCGTAGCGTTGATAAGAACATAATGAATGCGGAATGATAAGGTCTCTACAGTAGTTTCAATATACACCACCGTAGCGTTGATAAGAACATAATGAATGCGGAATGATAAGGTCTCTACAGTAGTTTCAATATACACCACCGTAGCGTTGATAAGAACATAATGAATGCGGAATGATAAGGTCTCTACAGTAGTTTCAATATCCAAAGTGTGTGAGTGTGTGTGCTTGAAGGGAGAGAGAGAGAGAGAGAGAGAGAGAGAGAAAAGAACTATTAAGCAGATCATTCATTATGGTTAGTTAGCTAAAGAGGACTAGAGGCTATCAACCCTTCTGGTTTATTAAACCAGCACACTGTACGTCAAGAATAGCGTCAGGATTTGAGCCCCTTTTCGAGAACTCCAGTCCCCCGTGTGTTGAATATGAATATAGAATACATATGTATATTGAGAGTACTGAACAATTCTTAGTAAGCTGTCATGAAGATCTCGCTAGCGAAAATTCTTAGTAAGCATGTCATGAAGATCTCGCTAGCGACATTTTTTTACGAACATATTCTTAAACCTCACCGTACTAAACCCCTATGCCTTCAGTATAGAAATTTAACACACATATATTGCAATATGTAACGAACTACACACCCTGCTATTTTCCATATACCAACACTCCATTAATTATTTGTTGTTCAAAATGGGATCGGGTACACCGTTTTCGCATGTTTTAACATATGGTCGTTAATGCTGCCCAGCCAATTAATGCAAACTTTGATAGATCGATCCGTGGTAAGACGTGCCAGATGTCGGTAATTAGTGCAAACAAAAAACTCTTTAGTACCGGTAGCGATACTTACAACAAAAACCTTTTAGTAATTCAGTCCTTATCGTACACCGGAAGTAAGATGTCTCTGCATAAATACATACGTGGCCATTCTAATTGTGTTTTGCTAAGCTAGTGAATAAGTCTAGAGAATACTATTGGTTTAAAATATTATTTGTCTACAGTCACGGTCGCTGATTTAGGTATATTTTGAGCTTTTGACATGATTAAGCGAACCTCCGGAATGCAAATGTTTGGCAAACAATATTTATGTTGTTTCGATTCAGCAGCTTCGAAAATGTATGAACCAGTGTTAACGACCGTGACTTTACATGGCCCCTTTTTAGTGTTTTCCGTATATGATAATTATAGTTGTCCTATTTGCTATAATTGGCATAGCTATTTAAATTTAATAATATTTGTATATAGTGGAACCTTTTAACAGACTCTATATTATGTATATAAATTAATATACTGTATATATATATATATATATATATATATATATATATATACCGGTATACCCTTCTACCCTCCTCCACACACACACACACACACACACAATGTATACGTTGGTTCAGCCGGCCGCCTCTGACAAAGTGCTTGATACACGCACGACCCCCCTTGCTATTCCCTGAATCATCCCATGCTCAGCTGAACCCAAGTGCCTGCAACTCGGAACCGATTACTAAAACAATTCAATGCTTGGCTGATCCCAGAGAGAGAGAGAGAGAGAGAGAGAGAGAGAGAGAGAGAGAGAGAGAGAGAGAGAGAGAGAGAGAGAGCACATAAAAGCTTAGAACCAAGGGGTGCAGGAAATGGGACATGACAAACTTTGTATGGATAAGATAATTGGAGTCATCAAGCGTGAAAATGAAATATGACAAGAGGATAACAGAGGTGAAAAGTAAAGGCAGGAAAAGTAGAAAGAGGCAAGAGAAAGGAATCACAATGATATGCAACGATAAGATAAAAAAAAAATAGATACAAGAACACAAACAGGAAGAAAGGTAAACGTGATTTAAGCCATGCAAAAGTAATAGGGATCTTCACTAAGAGATAAAGAATGAAGCCAGGAGATTAAGATGAGGATAGCATAAGGTAGTAATGCTTGATTAATAATTTAGTATAAGGTAGTATCTAATAAGGTAACTCCGAACCTAGTATCTGATACTAGCCCTCAAATGACGCCGGCTTTAACCCCTTTTTGTACCGGCGACGTCTTTTTTTAATTATATTACTTAGAGGATTTTGCGCAGTTTAGGAAGGATATGTGGTAGTAAAAAGGGTTAGGTGAGAGAGTACGAAGCCTGTTAATTGCTGAAGGCCCTTTTGAAACTGAATAATATCGTCTAATAGTAGCCAGAATAAAGTTAAAATAACGGCACCGGTTAAAGGGGGTGACCTGTTTTTGTTCTGTCCTTTTCTATCTTTCTCAGGCTTGTATCCATTTGGCCCCATTCAGCCTACTGTTTTAAGACGTTTATCCCCATTCAGGTGTACATTTTTTACTGGTGAGCTGTAGCGAGCCAGCATATTTTTTATTTTTGTTTGACAGCAGGCTAAATTTTTAAATTTTTCGATAGAAAAATGTCTCCGGCGAAGCCGGATTTCTTCATATAATGCTGGCTCGCTATCGCTCGCCAGGAAGAAATCGACACCTAGATGGGGATAATCGTCTTAAAATAGTTGGCTGAATGGGGCCGAATGGATACAAGCCAGAGAAAGAGAGAAAGGGACAGAAATAACAAAAAACAGGTCACCTCCCTTAAAGAGATGCAGGGTTCACATTCCTCTCCCCAATATTGTGCTAGCCGTTTGAATAAAACGTACGACACGAGTTATGGTTGCAAAGGTTTGTGAATAATATAATACGTAAAACTTTGTGATCGATGAAATAAATAATGTTCCCATTGAAAGTTGCTAAAATTAGAGAACGTAAAAGTACTACACGTCTGTAGTTGTTAGTGTTAGATATAAGATAAGCAGAAGGATGGCATTAGGTAGTGTCTTGCCGTTTAGGGGAGCCCACCTCGCTTGTTTTTCTCTTTTTCTCCCTCTCTCTTTGACTTGTATCCATTCGGCCCCATTCAGCCTACTGTTTTAAGACATTTATCCCCATCCAGGTGTCAATATTTTCCTGGCGAGCGGTAGCGAGCCAATATATATATTTGTTTGTTTTGACAGCAAGCTAAATTTGTACATTTTTCGATAGAAAACTGTCTCCGGCGAAGCCGGATTTCTCCATTCAATGCTGGCACGCTATCGCTCGCCAGGATGTAATCGACACCTGGATGAGGACGGTGTTCGTCCTGTTGTTCTCAAAAACTGTGCTTCCGTGCTGACTCCCTGCCTAGGCAAACTCTTTCGTCTCTGCCTATCCTCTAACGTCTTCCCTTCATGCTGGAAGTTTGCTCACATTTAACCTGTCCCAAAGAAGGGTGACCGCTCTCAACCCTCCAACTATCGTCCAATTGCTCTCATCTGATGTCTTTCTAAAGTTTTTGAAACTATTCTTGCTTCCAAATTTCTTAAGCATTTCTCTTCTCATAATCTGCTCTCAGATCGCCAGTATGGCTTCCTTAAGGGTCGCTCTACTGGTGATCTTCTTTCATATCTTACTAACTCTTGGTCATCCTCCTTTCGGGACTTCGGAGAGACTTTTTCTATTGCACTAGACATATCGAAAGCCTTCGATAGAGTCTGGCACAAATCTTTAATTTCTAAACTACCCTCCTTCGGTTTCTATCCCTCTATCTGTGCCGTTGTCTCTAATTTCCTTTCCTGCCGTTCCATAGCCGCGGTTTTGGACGGCCATTGTTCACTTCCTCACCCTATAAACTCCGGTGTTCCTCAGGGCTCTGTCCTATCTCCTATTCTCTTTCTAATTTTTATAAATTATCTCCTCAACTGTACCTCAATTCCCATCCATTCATACGCAGACGACTCAACCTTACACTACTCCATTAGTTTTTCAGAACGCCCCAGCCAGCAATCCCTCAACGACAAACGTAATGAAGCCATAGAACTCTTAAATTCTGATCTAAATACTATCTCCAATTGGGGCAGAAAAAACTTTGTTACCTTTAATGCTTCCAAAACCCAATTTCTCCATCTATCTACCTGTAAGGAACTCCCAGCGGACTATCCCTTATTCTTCAACAATACATAAATCAATCCTTCATCTTCTCTCAATATTCTTGGTGTCTCTTTTTCTTCTGCTCTCAGTTGGAAGGACCATATTACCGGTCTTGCTAAGGCAGCCTCCCAGAAGCTGGGTGTGCTCAACCACCTTAGGGGGTTCTTTTCCCCTGCACAGCTTCTTGCTCTGTACAGGGGCATAATGCGTCCTTGTATTGAGTATTGTTCACATGTGTGGGGAGGATCCTCTCACACCGCTCTCCTAGACAAAGTTGAAAGGAAGGCCTTTCGTATCATTAACTCCCGTCCACTCACCAACTCTCTGCAATCTCTCTCTCTCCGCCGCAATGTTGCATCTCTCTCGCTATTCTATCGCTACTATAATAATAATTGTTCATCAGAGCTTTCCCAGTGTATACCACCTCCTTTACGTAGGGCACGTGGTACCCGTCTTGCAACTTAATCCCACCCCTACTCTGTGCAACTCTCCAACCCGAGAGTAAAACGTTATCTCAGTCTTTCTTCTACTCAACAGCTGAGCTCCGGAACTCTCTCCCAGAATCAGTCTTTCCCTCTTCCTACGACTTAAATTGCTTCAAACTCCGTTTGTCCAGGCATTTTGGCTCAAACGTCCCTTGATTTTGGCCCTGTCATTCATTCAACTATGGGGGAGGCACTCGCTATAGGCAGTTCTGCCTTTTGCCTCCCTCAATCACATAGAAAAAAGAAAAAAAAAAAAAAAAAACGTCTTAAACAGTTGGCTGAACGGGGCCGAATGGATGCAAGCCAGAGAAAGAGAGAAAATGAGAGAAAGAGGAAGAAAGCGAGGTGGGCTCCTTTAACTAAATGTAATCCGGATGCTCTGTCCTACCCCCTTTGCTATTAAGTCACAGGTGAGATGGTGAGCAGTGAGGCAAGATGTTGCTGGTGTGATGATGGCGTTGGTGTGGTGGTGGTAATGGTGAATATAATTTGTGTGTGGCGTTGTTAGTATGATAGTGGTTGTGCCGGGGTGCTACACATTAATGGTGTAAGTTGTTGTGGTCGTGGTTAAGAGTAGTTTTTCTGGTATAGTAATGGTAGTGTTATAATGTGGTGGTGCTGATAGTGGTGGCGATGCACAATATAAATGGAGAACAGTAAGGCGAGTTGTTACTGGTGTGGTAATAATGGCAAAGTATTGGTATACTATAAGTGGTGGTGATGGTGTTTGGGAGAGAGGTATCCTGAGGTGTTGTTTGTTTATAGCAATGATGTATGTGGTGTTGGTTGTTAGGAATGGTGCAGATGGTGATGTGTTTTTAGCTTACAAAAGTTGTTTAGGTGGTGGTGAGATGATCATTGCAGAGGTCGTAATATAATCTTGATCCGGTGACAGCGAAGTTTAAGTTAATAATAATGTTAACAGTCATTCGAATTAGTTTAGGTTTTGGTTACTGTATAAAGTTATTAAACATAAGCGGAATTAGTACTTTTACACATATAATCTAATACTTTTCGATGTGAATACAGGTTAGAATTCTGTAAAGAGATGGATGAATTAACAGTCAATCATAAGAAGGGCGGAAGGAGTAGAAGCACTGAAGAAGGTTGAGTTGGGGAAAGCACCAGGAACAGATGGAGTGTGTGGGTAGATGCTAAGGTATGGAGGATAAATAGTGATTGAGTTAATCTGAAAAATGTGCATGGGAAGAAGGCGGACTAGAAGGCAGGCAACATATTTCCCTTGTACGAGGGGAGTGTGTGAAAACCATAGAGGAGTGCGTCTCCTTAGCATAGTAGGAAAGGTGTATGGTAGGATATTAATAAACAGAGTGAGAGGAGTGACCCGGAGGGATTGGAGGGAGAAGAACAAGGTGGTTTCAGGAGAAGAATAGGATGTGTTGACCAGATCTTCTCTCTGATATGTATAGTAGAGAAATATCTGGAGAAGGGTCTATGCGGTCTTCATGGATCTAGAAAAGGCTTATGACAGAGTGGAGAGACAAGGAATGTGGAAGGTTCTAATGATATGTGGAGTGGGTGGCAATATCCTGAAAGTAGTAAAGGGTGAGAAGGTGGCAGTGCGCGGGGAAGGCAAGTTGAGCTAGTTCTATTACTTGAAAGTTGGGTTGAAGCTGGGGTGTGTCATATCTCCACGGTTGCTTAATATATTCATTGATTGAGTTATTAAAGAGGTTCGTGATAGAGCAGTGGATACTAGAGTGACATTGATAAGAGAGGGAAATTAATGAAAGGTGCTTGCGTTTTTAATAGCGGACGATAGAGTGTTCCTTGGTGAAGATGAGTGGGAGTTGCAAGGATTGGCAAGTGGGTTCGGAAAGGTTCTTGAGAAGAGGAATTTGAAGGTCAATGTGGATAAGAGCAAAGTTATGGTCTTTGAGAGGAATGAGATGATCAACTGCGAGATACGGCTGAATCGTATGGAGATGGAGAATGTACGTTTACGTATTTAGGCAATGTTTTAAATAAGAATGGAAGCCTATAATGAGATACTGAACAGAGTGCAGCAGGGCCGGACAGTTGCAGGCATATTGAAGAAGATGATAATGAATAGAGAGGTTAGTATGGAAGTACAGAGGCAAATGCATGGTATACTGTTTTAGTCTTCACCTTGACAAATGGAATGAAGCGTGGATGTTGCTGGAGGGACACAGATCGAGAGTTAAAACAGTTGAAATGAGTTATCTAAGAGTAGCTTGTGGAGTCACGTGGATGAACAGACTGACGAACCAGGAAGCACGTGAGAGATGTGTTGAGGTGAATGTTGTGGAGAGTGTAGGGATAAATGTACCGAGGTGGTATGGAGAGCGTGCAGATGGTGAAGAGGGTATATGAGGGTTAGAGGGAGAGATAGACCGAAAATAAGGTGGAGGAATGGAGTGAAGAGATGTATGGGGAAGATGGGGGTAGGCTGGGAGGAGGGGCCAGCGTTATCAGGGGACGGCGACCTGGAAGAGGTTTGTTCTTGGCCACCCTGTTAGGGATTATATTATCTGGCAAAAGATAGATAGATAAAACAATCAAGCATCAACATTAAACAACAAAAATCATAAAAGATAATATACATTATAATTATGAACATGATTGTCTTCTCTATTTTCTTAGAATTTGTGAATAGATATAAGTAATTTTTTCCACGAGACAAAATTTAACACGCTTCTACCATAAATGTGAAATCATATACATACAACACTGAACATATGGGTGACGAATTTGAAATACATAGATAAGATTCGTTTACATATAAGCAAATGCAAACAGGACCGAAAACATAATATATAAACAAAACCAATTTGAATGATTTCATATACTTTGTTTTGATTTAGCTCTTTGTTTGTGTACGGAGCCTTTTGTTGGCACTACCACCACAATGTTAGACAAGGAGAACACAATACAGATATTCGCAAACAAAATATATATATATATATATATATATGTATATATATATATATATATATATATATATATATATATATATATATATATATATATATATATATATATATATATATATATATATATATATATATATATATATATACAGTATATATATATATATATATATATATATATATATATATATATATATATATATATATATATATATATATATATATATATTATATATATATACAGCATATATATATATATATATATATATATATATATATATACATATATACATTCATAAATATGTATACCGTATCCCCACGAATCTCCCGGCTTGTTTACAGCGTGGTACGATTTATCTTGCTCGTCCTCATGTGTCTGGCGCCACTAGTCTAATATACAGTATATAATTATTTGTAATACTATTTTTTCTTTGTCTAAGAAACCTGCGTTTATTGTTTGAAGGCGTGAGAATATGGTGTTGATGTGTCGTGATGAAAGGAAGTTCCTTATAATGCACGCCATCTTTGCGTGAGTGGGGTTATAAGTCATACTTGTATGAGGTCATATAGCCACTAAAATTAAACTTGATACATGGCAACTATGTTTTACTATGAATCCTCTGAGCACAATGCAATGATCACAAGTACCGAATGTGAGAGCTTCCACACACACACACACACACACACACACACACACACACACACACACACACATTGATTTAAAATACATGTGTAATTTATATATATTTATTCATATATAGATTTATATATACTGTATATGTGTATATATACAGTATATATATATATATATATATATATATATATATATATATATATATATATATATATATATATATATATATATATATATATATATATATATATATATATATATATATATATATATATATATACATATATATATATATATATATATATATATATATATATATATATATATATATATATATATATATATATATATATATATATATATACATATATATATATATATATATATATATATATATACATATATATATATATATATATATATATATATATATATATATATATATATATATATTAATATATATATATACCGGTATATATACAGTATATACAGTATATATATATATATATTTGTTTTTTTATACAAGAATTATTATATTACTCGACAATGCATAAGCATATCAACAGACATTACATTTAAGATCACCACCATATCTGCAGGTTAGGTTCATGGGTAAGAGGCCTCGTATACAGAACTGAATAGCCTCAACCTTCTTCAACCCTGCACCGTCCAACTTTCAGGTTCCACATCCTGGACGCTATAAACACCACAAACACAACACGGTCAAGGCATACAAGTATATATGGTAATAAAAATAATACTAGCCAACCAGGAAGAAGGAGAGGTATCGGAGTTATGTATCTGGTAGAGGAGTACCCCATGTAACCAAGTACACTCAAAAATATATCTTCCTCGCTCTTAAATTATATTTACCCGTACTATCGATATATTTGAATTATATATATACATATATACCGGTATATATATATAATATTATATATATATATATATATATATATATATATATATATATATATATATATATATATATATGTTTCTAGTCTCTCAGTGGGGATAGAACCATCGACCATCAGAACGATAGCCGACGCTTAATCAATTACACCACGGCTATCGTTCTGATGGTCGATGGTTCGATCCCCACTGAGAGACTAGAAACATTTAGTGGCTCACGTGTATTTGTGATATATTCTCAATATATATATATATATATATATATATATATATATATATATATATATATATATATATATATATATATATATATATATATATAGATATAAATATATATAATATGTATATATATATATATATATATAGAGAGAGAGAGAGAGAGAGAGAGAGAGATTCTAAGCGTCTTGATCTATCCTTTTCATCTTATATTTTCCATACTGATGCATGAATATTATCCCATTCAATCTATTATATGAGGCTTGATATTTCCCTAATTTCATCCTGTATTTCAATCTAAATACAATTATATTGGTAGCTTTTACTTTTGTCCATGGAACTTCTGTTTAAGTTAATACGGTACCGTACGTCCTCTTAATATTATAGGGCAGAGTATAGAGCAAATAAATACATATAATAATACAATTTGCCTTACAAATATTACTTCTATTATACATGCAACACAAACAATATACACATCGTGCACAACTATTATACAGAAAGAAAAGACAAATCAGAACAAAAATCATACAACGAACACCCACATATACACATACAGTATAATGTATGCAAATATTAGCATATCAAATCTAAAAAGGCCCAATATCTAGCCATCGTTCCAGTCCAACAGCTTAGGAAAACAATCTAGACATAAAGAAGCAAAAAGGCTGGAACAAAAAACCGGGGAATGAATACGAAAACGCCAAGTAATGATGCTGGTGGTGATGATTACAGTTCATCACGTCAGGTTAGTGCTCATTACCAAACCGCCGTCTTCCGTGACTCAACGCATCACCACCCTTTAGGCCGGTACTGTGATATTCTGTATACTGTATATATATATATATCTGTGTGTGTGTGTGTGTGTGTGTGTGTGTATACTTTAAGTTGTACATATTTCATATGTAGTTGTTGTATTTACTAATTTATTTCATCTTACTTTAGTATTTATTTTACTTATTGTTATTGATATTATTATTATTATTATTATAAATTTTGGGTGGATAGGGTTTACCACCTCAAGATATCCTACTTCCAACCTAGGAGCCGATATCAATTCTTAATATACAAGAGAAACTGAAATATGTAAATTTACATTGCCGTGAAAGTGCTCGTGTAATTCCTCCTTAACGCTATTTGATCCGATGCATATTTCTTGGATCTCCTGCTTCGACCCACTAGTTTGGAGATTGTAAGATATTACACACCATTAGTTTGGCGATAAAAAGCAGCTTCAACCCTTTATGTGTTGAATTTTGTATTTTTGTATTATTTTTTTTTTGGCCCCCCCCCCCCCCCCCAGGTGAGCGATAGCGAATCTGTTACTTAGATGCAATAGGTGTTCGGTCAAGATATTTATCTATAAATGTGTTTTACAATTTTAGCTGAATATGTTTGTTGGCTATTATATTTTAAGCATATAGCCTAAAGTCATATGTTACACACTCACACTAGGTTTTAAGCATATAGCCTAAAGTCATATGTTACACACTCACACTAGGTTTTAAGCATATAGCCTAAAGTCATATGTTACACACTCACACTAGGTTTTAAGCATATAGCCTAAAGTCATATGTTACACACTCACACTAGGTTTTGATTTAAACATAATATCCGTTGGCCATGGAATAGGTCGACATGAAACATAAACATACAGTAGACTATCAATTAAATCATATTCTTCTGTTAAAAGTGTAAGTGTGAGTGTGCGTCTGTGTGTGTGTAATAAGTGGTTTTGCCAGTTCGATGTAAAGTCGGTAACTCATGCCGAATTTCGTCTAGACTCTCTCCCTTCCACAAACATAGACGTGAACATAACCCTTACGTAGCATGTGCATCACCACGTTTACCACCATTATCACCCTTAATAACACTACTACCTATTAAAACAAACACCACCACTGCACTACCACCACCACAACACCAACAAAACACTGGTTACATCTCTATCCAGACCTTAACTTCCAAGAAAATACTGTACAATTATCACCATCTCTCCTATCTCCTACATCACCATCACCACCAGGATCATCACATCACAAACCTTCACTACACTATCCTGGTATCCTGAAATCATCACCATGACCTTCTCCTATATTGCCATGAAAAACATCCACTACATTATCATCACCAAATGCAATGTACCCACGACCGTTCACAGCACCAGCATAAACACCATCACCTCGCCTCACACTACCAAAACTCATAGCCATTATCTCGCACTTTTATAATTACGAATGCATTGACACTCTTTATGTCCTCACCCCCACCACGAACAGCCTTGTCACCTTTGAAACACCCATTCTATGAACGCCATCGCCGACAACCCCAGCGCTCTCACCCCCACAATCATCCTCATCATATCATGTTTTACCAAACAATGCGTTTATCTTTATTTATAACATATCTCCTCAATATATTAGCAACCTAAACCCATCATTCATTAGGCGACTCTTGATAATATATTCTGGCATACAAGAGGCTATTTCAAAGATTAAATATCTAAGAATCGAAAGTTTAAATACATTCTAATAAATATGTATATACTATAATAAAATGTATAAATATTTAAACAAACGTTAACGCAATATCCAGCTCAGTTAAATTGTCAGTGGCAACTAAAATAGGTCTCAAAATGGCATAACTTTATTGCAAGGGATAGTACTCATGCTTTTCTACAGACTTGCCCCACCATTACTATCAACTCTGCACACACACATTATTTAACAAATTACAACACAACTACCATCACCATCATCACTACAGACTCACATCACCATAGCCGCCACATACCACTACTACCATCATCATAACTACATAGTTTTAACATTGTCACGTCCCTAAATGACTACAACAACATCTGCATAATTACAGCACAATTAAACCTAGGTACAATAGTACTACAACCATCGAACCTAAAGACACACACGACCTTCACTACCATAACTATAAACTTACTCCACCATCATTCACATACCATGACTACAACTATCACTATCATTACTACCGACATGCGCGATCATCACTACCATAACTATAAACATACACCACCATCAATACCACATACCACCACTACCACAATCACCATAAGCAATTACCATTATCAGACATAATTATGCTAAGATCGGTACAATTGAAAAGGGTGAACATTTCCAGTTATTAATCGATTTTCGAGGTTCCATTGTGCATTATTGGGTTCTGCATAGTTTTGAAGCCGTTAAGCTTAATTAATTTTCCTCCTGATCGGTAACGAATCATGAATTTTCGGAGCATGCCTCGTGGACTCTATCTATTGATTTTATAGATTGGATATCCAATTGCAAATACTGTACGTACATAAAATATACAGACTGCCGATCGTGTATAAACTGATAAAAGGAAACGAGGTAGCTGGTTTGTAATTCGGTTTGTGTGATAACTAGAACGCAAATATTTCCTAGTCAACTATTTGTGAACATTATTACTCTTGCAATACGATGGCGAAAGTTTGATATGGTTAAATTTAAATGTATGCAATTTAATGTAACTTACTAAGATTCTCTAGTATGTGTATCAATAAACACTCAATCCCATTTTCATGCTAAAAATAATCTTAATTACAACTATTTTATTACTGTAAATTGAATTAAAATATATTATCAAAAATAATAGGTAGGATATCTCTCGAATATAACGAAAACTAAATCTTATTCTGTAGACACGCCTGGACTCTGGCAGCCACTTGCCTCCCAAAATTCTTGGGGTAATTGTCCTCCTTCAAGCAAGGCCAAACACAGACGGTATAGGTATAAATGTTGCAAGGGTATTTCTCTCCCTTTTAAATTAATAGAACAAATAATTTAGTCAATGCCATTATGAGAGGATCAGCAAGTTAATGTAATTTTGACAACCATAATTATATGGGAGAGGGAAATACGTCATGAAGAGAGAGAGACACTTTTCAGATGTAAAGTAAGATTGGCAGGTAATGTAGTTTGTGAATTCGAACATTTTATTATCGATATCGTCATTACAAATTGTCTTCTGCCCGACATTAAATGGTTTTAATCAGCTTGGCAACGATTATTTGTGAAGGCTATTATAATTGCACGTTCTTCTTACTATTCGATGATAGTCATTAGTGTTATTCTAGTTTAAATCAGGACATTTTAAAGACTTCAACAACGATGACTTCTTTATTTTCAAATATATCCTGACTAACAAAACAAATATTTTCGCTTAGTACTTAGATTTCATAGTGCAAAATGTAAGGAAACGAATGCAGAGTGTCAAGTATAATCCTCTAAGCCGTTATGAAGTTTACTTTAGTATCGCTGTGTTCAGAAAACGTTGTTCAGTTTAATCCTTGCAATCAATAAATTATGTCTTTGTTTGTTCATTACGACTGACAGTTTACTTTATTTGACTTAGGAAGGACCTCTAATAATTGAAGAACCAAATATTTAATTATCCCTCTACTGTAGTTGTTGTTGTTGTTGTTTTTCCCCAAGCTGCCTGGCCGAACAGCCCCAAGGCCCCGAGCAAGGCCAAGGCCATAACCGAGCGCCCCCACAGAACCCTACCTCTACTGTAGTTCAGTTAGGTTCTTTCTAAATTGAATGCAATCGCCAGGAGGTATCTGTAAAAACAGACATTTTGTAATCTGGTTAAAATATTTAAGGGTTTGCTACAGTAAAAACATATCAGACCCAAAGGATAAATGCATTACAAGTTTCCCGTTTGTATTTATTATATTTTCATTATATTTTAATCAGAAACCAAGACATCTTACCTTGCTAATATAGGTACACAGGATCCAGGTAGACGCACCCACTCCTTCAGTAAGGAAATTTGAATATATAAGTTCCGCATAAACACAAATATTTGCTTGTTTCAAAATAAGTATGGTAGGTAGCGTTCTCCTAATTGTAGCCATTTTGAATGCTAGCACATAATCAAACATGCAAACTATAAATCATCAATTAAAAACATAACGTATGATGCACACAAAATAAAAAAACAAATGAAGAATCAGAATAGGAACGAGTATATTCGTATACAGTATTTGCATTGACAGTAGTTTATGATGAATGTACAAATATAAATGACTTCCATAGAATAGCAAGAAAAAGCACCGATTAGTTCCTCTACAAGTAGATGATATAAGTATCACACAAATACACAAGAGAAAATAAAACATATACAGAAAACACACGATAACAATCACTATCACACCACGAACAAATATTCACGAGAGCAAATTTGAAATTATGGTTGACGAAATCAGGAGGCCACTAAATTCCGAATCCTTTCCGCTGCTAATTTCCGTTTTCCTGGCGCCTCACAACATGTGGATGAATTAAGACTTTCTGAGCCGGCGACTTGAGTGAAACTGATTGTAGGGACATGTGAGAACTCCCAAGAAAGTCGCCGAAGGAGGAAGAAGGAGGTGAGGTATGGGATATAAGGGCGAATGGACACAGGCCTCGTAAAAATTGATGTCCTTTTTTTGGTCATTTTCCCCGGGGATAAAGCTCGTCTCTTGGCCGGCATGCCTGAGAGAAAGAGAGATGCGCGACCACCAGCGGCAGGTACTCTTGTAAAAGCAGGGACGCTCATCTGCATATGCAAATACGTTGTGGGAAAGGATATTTTACCCCTTTCACTCCTCGGGCTAGTATATGCCGGCCGCCATAAACTGTAGGTATTGTGTATATGGACGCACCAACCCTAGGCACGCCCGGGCTTTAGACCACCCTCACTCATATTTATCACAAACACAGTTTCATTACAAGCAAAGTTAGTGTACATTGCCGGAAGGTATATATGATTTGTTTTTCCTTGTATAATTATATCTATCAATCTGCCATAAAGAAAATTAATATATATATATATATATATATATATATATATATATATATATATATATATATATATATATATATTAAACATATGCAATTTATTGTTAAATAATAACTCGAGTCATCTAAAAATATATTTGAACGTAGACCCATTTTTCCCCATTGCATTATTAGTATTGTTATTATTACTAATAGATGCATCTTTAATTTTACAATAATAAATCTTTCCTGTACGTAGATATTTTCAAGCAACTGTACAGTGAACCAACCTTGTTCTGCACATTCTGTGTAGGAAACAAATAGATAATTTTGTATTGTACCACGAAAATCCTTATGCAAATTTGTTAATATATATACAGTAGACACACTCTCTCTCTCTCTCTCTATATATATATATATATATATGTATATATATATATATATACTGCACACTGGTAGTTATTTAGATACACACGCATTCCAAGAAATACAAACAAATACAGGTAGTGTTTTACTTCCACACAAAATATGTTTATTGCACTTAGTATGGTCAAGCATATGCTATGCTACAAAATAGGAATATACAGTTTTGTTTATCTCAAAAACTAAATTCATCACATACCATTTTAGGCTCTCTCTGGGCTTAATATTAAGAAGGCGTACGGATTGGATGGTGTTCCTCCTGTTTTCTGATTTCCTAACTAGGCAAACTCTTTCGTCTCTGTCTTTTCTCTAACATGTTCCCTTCTTGCTGGAAGTTTGTTCTCATTCAACCTGTCCCAAAGAAGGATAACCGTTCTCCACCCTCCAATTATCGTCCAAATGCCCTAATTTCTAGCATTTCTAGAGTGCTTAAATATATTCTTTAAAACAAACTTTTGTAAGCATTTGTGTTCCCATAATCTTCCTTCAGATCGCCAATATAGTGTGCTTAACCTTTTCAGTACCGATTACCTCCTTTTAACTTTATTCTGGTTACTATATGAAGATTGTATTTAGTCTAAAGGGGGCCTCTAACAATTAAGATGCTGCGAACTATCTCACTTAACCATTTTTCTGTCCACAGATCCTTCTTAACCTGTACAAAATCGTCTAAATACAGCTGGAATAAAATAAAAAAGACGTTGCCGGTACAACAGGGCTAATGGATGTTGTACTGGCGATCTCCTTTCCTACCTAAATAACTTTTGGTCATCCTCTTTTCGTGACTTCGGTGAGACCTTTACTACTGCTATAGACATATCGAAACCCTTCGATAGAGGCTGGCATAAATCATATATTTCCAAACTACCCTCTTTCGGCTTATATCCCTATATCTGTGCCTTCATCTACAATTTACTTTCTGGCCGTTCCATAGCTGACGGTGATGTTCAGGTCTCTGTCCTATCTTCAGTTATATTTCTAATATTAATTATTAATCATCTCAGCTGTATCTCTATTCATATGCGCTCCTATGCTGATAATTCTCCCTTACACTATTCAACTAATGATCCACAACGATCCACCATCCAATTACTCCAAAACACAATTTCTCTATATGTCTACTCGTCACAGCCTTTCACACGACCGTCCATTACTCTTCAACAACATACAAATCAACCCTTCGTCCGGAATATGGGTCCTACGACTTGCGTATGAAATGGAATACTTTTTCCAATTAGGATTTCCCTTCCCCTTAATAAAAATAGAGAAAGGCTACGTATTGTTTATCACGCCATAATAGACTTGATTAATGGACATATGTTCTGACTGTCGGTGGTTCGACCCCGGTATATATATAAATATATTTATAGTATAGTTATTTACGTAATTTAAAAGGTTATTTTTAACACTCGCGAAACCAGCAGCATAAAGACACAAAATGATGATTACATCATATCCATTTCCATCTTGATCGAGGAAGCTAATGCTCTAATTGTGTGATTTTCGGGTAAGTTTCTTATTTGTGGTCAGTGAGGGAGATATATGAAAAGTGTATGATCAAAATATAGACTGTATTTGCATTTGACAATTGGCATTTGGCATACAATTATCTCACAGGCGTGATTAACTATTGGCAAACATTTCATGAATCCTTTAAACTACCAGTACATATTTTGTTTGGCTTACATGAAATTCGGATTGACGAAGAGTATATGAAATAATACATAACTAAAGTAGGAACTTCTTAGCGGCTGGCTATATATAGCCTACATAACCCAATAATACATAACTAAAGTAGGAACTTCTTAGCGGCTGGCTATATATAGCCTACATAACCCAATAATACATAACTAAAGTAGGAACTTCTTAGCGGCTGGCTATATATAGCCTACATAACCCAATAATACATAACTAAAGTAGGAACTTCTTAGCGGCTGGCTATATATAGCCTACATAACCCAATAATACATAACTAAAGTAGGAACTTCTTAGCGGCTGGCTATATATAGCCTACATAACCCAATAATTGAATGATTAAGCAACGCGTTAACTAGTCTGATAAAAGGTAAATCATATTTGCCTAAATGCAGTATGTTTATGTAGCCTTTTTTTCAACAGAAAATACTAAGTAAGCCTATTTTACAAACTAGAAGATTCATAATAAAATTATGGATATACTAAATATTACAGATTCTAAGTATATCCAGCTTGTTTCAGTATTCTAACTTGTGTTCCAGTAATTGAATATTAAGAGGAGAGGAATTATTGATGACAAATATTAAAAACTCGGAATATTATGTAATATAAAGGTAGACATCTTCAACAACGATTAAAACAAAAACTAAACAAAGACCAAACATCAAAATTACAGATTTTTTTGTTTTTGTTTTAATAACTGACCAAAACATTCCTGTTTTTAGTACAAAGCAAAGAAACTCAGTGAAAAAAAATATTATCGTTTTCATCACATGATAATTATATGATAAATATTCACAATTTCGTCATTGAATACATACACCCAAGATGATCAAGTTTGTTTTTGCCTTGCCACAACTTCTCTTAGTATTTACGGTTACATATTACGTATTCCTTTTCGCATATGATTAAGCGAATCTATGCAGCTTAGACATTATCTCTAAAGAACAATGGCCAATGGAAAAACATTTCCAAACCTTTGAAAACGCTAAATACTGTATATGCGTGTGCAGTTGGTTGATTAAAATTATGTATATGGGTGAATATTTCAGCTATCACCTTAAGACACCATTCTATTATTGTGAACGCAAAATAAGGTTTAATGATGTAGTGAAGGACATGAATAAATAAACATGTAAGTTAAGTTGCTAAATATATGACAAAATTAATTCATTATATTACCGCACATGAAACTCGTGTACTGTACACACACACAGGCATACATGCAAACGCATATATATATATATATATATATATATATATATATATATATATATATATAAGAGAAACAGGAGGATAAGGGCAACGACCGTGTTCATCTTGGTAGCTTTATTCAATATTTCGGACTATCTTGGTCCATCATCAGGCTTGGATACCGGTCCTAAAAATAAATTACTTTATTAAGAAACTAATATAAGTTAAATCGTGGACCACAAATGTATTAATAACACTACGAAATAATAAAATTTCCTAATATAGCTAAAACGTATACAATGTTATGTCAAGATAGTCCGAAATATTGAATAAAGCTACCAAGATGAATACGGTCGTTGCCCTTATCCTCCTGTTTCTCTTAAAATACGGTACCCTAGCGGCCAACCCACCACTACCACTGTTCTAAATATATATATATATATATATATATATATATATTTATGTATATGGTCTATAATGATTATTCAGATATTTAAAAGTCAATGTAAACGTGAAAAGCAAGAGAGAGGACTTGCCCCAAACTTGTCAGCGCTAGGCCGCGTCCAATCCGCTACGCCAACACTACCAGGCCTAAGCATAATATTTTTAAGCATAATAAAAGATGAGTCCATATCACTTGGTTAACACAGGCCCTGATGAGAATAACACGGACTTCTAATTATTCAGGTGGTAATCACTATTAATAATAACAATGTATGAAGCTATGTCGGCCGCCTCCTATTACGGAGAGTGACGACGCGGAAAATAACCAAGGCAAAATAGATTTAAGCCAGACCTCCAATTTACGGCAGAGGAAAACCTAATTATTTGCTTCATAGGGAAGAAACACGGAACCAGAGTCATAAATATGTGTGAGCTGTCGTAGTAATAGACGGAGGAACAAATGACAGCTTGGCATTCACAGTTGTTATGGTATGCAAATGGCGCAGATGCTACAGATTATCAACATACTAATGAAGGGCACGAATAATTAATTATCAAGAATAAAAACTTAATATTGTTCTCATTTATCTCGATACATTTATACAATCGATTTGCATACAGCAGGTGGTGTGATGCGACGATACAGGACAAAAACCCACCAACTAATATACATTCTGTATACCGTTTACCCCCATTGCTAAATTATGTTATTCATAATTATTTGAATTTGATGCATTATTACAGAACTTGTTGATACAAGACTCTTTGAAGTTGTAAAATAAATAATAATGAGTAATACATTATGTCTCCGTCACAGCGCTATTTGCAACTAGATTCAAGACCTTGTGTAGATATTTAACATCTAGGAAGTACTGCATGAGAAGTATATATACCATCAACACCACCGGAAACATTTGAACAAATATGTAATGCTATTTGCATACATCTTCATTACGACGACCGGATATATTTCATTGCAATAGAGGAAAATGATGCTCACCAACATTCATGACGCTTCAGTGTGCAAACGCAGCTCAATCACGACACGGAAAATCTTGCAGAGCAAACCGATATGGGCAGCTATGTGGTCGAACCTATTCTAGCCATCCTAAACCTACTGAACATGACTTACCTGAACAGAGCGAAGGAACAGCAGAGGAGAGGGGGAACAAGTTCACTCTGACTGCACTTATGAGTTGTTCTGGCTGACACCGCCATTTTGTGAGGCGCGGCAGGAGCGTAGGTGGGGGTCGCGCGGCGGCAGCAGTGGTGACGGGAGGAAAGAGAGATGGAGAGGAAAAAGGAAAAAGAAAGACACTCGAGGACATCCGAGCAGGCCCATCTCTCTTACACTGCTTCTCACGCATCCCCGCCCATCTTTCCTCACTATGCCGCCCGCAACGCCCACCCATCCCTCTTTCTCTCTCTGCACTGAGCCTCTCCTCCGCCCCCCTTCTTCATCCTCCTTTTCCAAAATTTGATGACCAACTTAGACGTTGGATCATTTGACCATGGACGTAATTTGATGCTTCAACGTCCAAGAGATAATGAAGCTTATGCAAACTCTAAGATAAATCTGGACTCTCTTGTCTGGCTCTTCATCGCAAAAGAAATATTTAAAATGTTTCACTGAGACATCCCGAAAAAAATATTTCCTTGGTAATAGAATAAAAGGAAGAACCTAGGAGAAGAAATCTTCAAATCCTCTTTTATATCTTTTCCGATCCTAAATACTAAGAAGAAGAAGTGGGATAAATCTGATTCCAACGAAACGTTGCGGATGCCCAAGAGATCCTTACTGAGAGTCAAGGGGAGGTGAGGGGAGAGCGGAATAAACTGAGGACTCCTTAGAAATAACAAACAGGTACTACTTGGAGGGAACATTACTCATATTAGACTTTCCTAAATCTTAGGCCAGCGATTCTAAAATTCGGAAGACAACAGATCACGAATCTAACTTTCATCAAAAGACGAAGAGACTAAGAATCGGAGAACACACATCGAAATGTCCTTGATTTTTTGCTTTCATTGAGGAAGGGCTGGGATAGTTGGGGTCAAGAACACCAGATGGCAGAGTTATCGGCGAGGTTGTAACTTTGGCCAAGTAGTGAAACTCAGAGTGGGAGGGGGACGTACGTGTGTATAAATATCTCTCTGCTCTTTTCTACTGTCAAACCCAAACATATTCCGTATATATACGGTATATATATATATATATATATATATATATATATATATATATATACTGTATATATATAATTGCATATATATATATATATATATATATACAGGTATATATATATATATATATATATATATATATATATATATATATAGCGAAAATATTATAGTCATTGTTGGGTAATATTCCCAGATGTCAGAGTAATAATGGTACTGTAAGATTTACAGCTGGATATGGTTTCACCTTCAACATCCCCACAACAACAACACACCTGCCGCTAGACCCGGCATAAAGTCAGCTAAACATGCTTTACAGATGGCAAATTTTGTTTTCCAAATTATAATATACTGTAGGAGCATGCTGTTTCACTTCTAACCAATTCATCTGTTTTAATAGCATGATCCATTTTTCATTATTTTGGCTACTATCCAATGAATTTACTTAGTTTAAGAAGGATCTGTAGGAGCTTATTCAAGCATTAGATGATATAGTTCTGACCCTTTTGATTTCTAGACCTCCTCTCTAAATAAAAATAATATCGTATATTACTAGGTAGAATAAAATGTATATGAAGCACATTATTGAATGAGTTAAAGTAGTTTGGATCTGGGGCTAATAGTTGACTCACCGTGCGGGTTGGTCAGTGACAGAGGAGGCTGTGGGAGGCGAGGCACCTGTTCCTGGGGAGAGTGTGGGTGCCAGTGTATAGCCACTTTCGGGGTTGCCGGCTTAATAACAAGGGAGAGGGGAGGCACATTGTACTCCAGGGGGGTGAAGTGAAAGATGCTGGGGGGGGGGGGGGGGTAATGAAGGGAGGGGCTGCAGGAACACTAAAGGGCTACAGGAGAGGGGGAGAAGAGAGTAGTAAGACCGGTGATTGGAGAGTGATGGTCGTCCCCCACACCGGTCTAACCAGCACGGTGCCTCACTCCATGAATATAGCATGAGTAAATGACGGGCATCCACTTGACCAGGCCATCAACAGCGGGGAGGGATGCTGCCGCCCGACCCCCTACTTTTTACTGGTCTTTACTGTGCAGATGGCGTACACTAGAGAGTGGGGGACTAGTGAATATATTTAGCTATTACTGAGGAGGGTAGCCGCCGGGAAAACTACCCTTCGACCAATTATGAGGCGAAAGGAGGAGGGGGAAATAGTGCATAATTTTAACAATTACTGTGGAAAAGAATCGGGCAAATTTCAATGAAAAACAATTTAATTTACAAAATAATCTGAAGGTATAGGATCCAACATGAGCGAGATAGATAGACAAAATCAACATGAACAAAAATATATACTGATCACGGAAAACAGCCAGACTAAGAGAGAGGGGGAGAGGGTTGCCAAATACCAACGCACGACATATATTATATGGGAATATAAAGAGAAATAGAAACAAATCGCAATTCGCCTAATAATATACTAAATTATCTGAAGGAGCGGGGGCAAGAGAGAGACAAAGAGATAACAGTTTGGTGGTGATGGAGATGACGAGGGATGGAAGAGATGAGTGGTGGAGGAGAGATGAGAGATTGATGGAGATGGTGAGACATGAGGAAGACCTGATGGTGGTGTTGGAGATAATTAAGAGAGATAGAGAGCTTGGTGGTGCTGGAGATGGTGGGGAGGGAGCCAGTGTTTAAGTGAGAGGCAGGCGTCCTTCTGCAGCAGCTAAAGCCTTCGTGCCCCCACTATACCGCCACTTCCGCCCTCCCCAGGATATCACGCAGGCGTGGACTTCTCTCTCTCTCTCTCTCTGTATCTCGCACCTCTACTCTCTCTCTCTCTCGCTCTCGGAACAAGAGGTGTGAAGGAAAGAGAAAGAAGAGAAGTAAGCCCCGGATGGCATTATGAAGGTGGAGTAAGAAAGGAAGTTGTAAGGAGAGACATGTTGGAGATGGAGGGATGAGGGGAGGGGGGTTATGAGGGATGAGTAGGGGAGGGAGGGGGGAGATGAGACATGATGGAGGTGTGGGGAGAGATGAATAGAAGAGGAAGGAAAAATGGGAGGAGGAGGAGAATTGAGATAGATGGAGAGGTAGAGCGACATAGAAGTGGATGAGTAGGCAAGCTAAGAATGGCGAAGGAAAAGAGGCATGGAAGACATGAGGGGGGAAAGAGCAGAAAATGGACATGGGAAGATCGACACACATGCCAAGGTTAAAATATACACACAGAGGAGAAAGATGGTGGGACAGGAGAAGAGGCACAGGCAATAAGAAAGAAAGATAAAGTTAAAGGTGAGGGGAGACGAAGAAGAGAGTAAAGGGATAACGAAAAAGGTCACATAAGATTGGGAAGAGAGACATTTAGAGAGTCAGAGGAAGATATGAGGATGGGTTAGGAAGAAGGGAAAAATAGCAAAATAATTGTAATACAAACAGACTTAGGAATAAGAAATGGGAGGGATGGAGTGAGGAAATAAAAGGAAGACACGGAGTGGTAAGAGGAGGAAAGAAAAGGGCCGTGGTGAGAGGAATAGCGAAATATGGAAAGGGGATATGAAGGTAGGAACATGAGGAGTACGATAGAGGAAATAGGGTGCGAGGTACAGGTTTATATGTATGGGAGTGTATAACGTAGGGGAGGGGAGAGGGGGACGGAACGAAATGAGTGATGGTAGGGGGAAGAGAAGGGGCAAGGGATAGGGGTAACCAACAGAAGCCTCCGGTATTTTTCTATTTTCTTGACGAGTGATGGGGTAGCCGCTACACCCTGAATCCAAATGGCTGTTCTGCATGAGAGGCACACGTGTTAAATTCCTCTTTACTGCCCTGGCTCAACGGTATCCCCTTCCAGAAAGAATAGCAACATAAAAACGAAAATATAAAACAAAAAAAATAAACAAAAAAATATACCGGTATATACAGGTATATATATATATATATATATATATATATATATATATATATATATACTGTATATATATATATATATTATATATACAGTATTTAATTAAGATCAACGAAATTAAAACCTCACACATGTAAAAACACTAACACAAATTAAATGCAGTCTGTCGGCAAACCTGAATACCAAAGCAAACGTAAAACTCATACATGTTGTGGTAAGAAACATAGAATTAAGGGTGATTACAGACTGGTTATGCTCCGCGCTTATGGTTAGTTAGTATTGAGTAGACATCCAGGAGCTTCTGCCCCCCCCCCCCCCCCATTCCCCCTCTTCTTCCTTTTCCCCCCGAGACCTGGCTGTAATAAGGCTTCGTTCACACAGAAATATTCTACGATATGGCTACCAATTCAAACTCCCATCAACCAATAGCAGGCTCGCTCTCAGGCATCCGGTTAGCCAATCGGAACTCGTCTTTCAACCCCGCTACGTGGGGGCACAGGAGTTTATCAGGCAATACTCTATTGAACTTTCTTATGTACACAAACTCTATGGTACGATTTATAGCTCTATTATTTATATTTTTGGTAACAATATCAATAAATGCACTCGTTTGGATAGTAGCTGGCACAGGGACATACTCTATTCCATCATCAAGAAGGGATAAATACTCACCAACGCAGACAAATCGATGTTCCCGAAGCTATATACCGTCCATAATCCACAGTGAGGTACAGCACAGTTGAAAGCTACGCCCCACACTCCCCCCCTAACCATAAGTATCCCAGGCACCATCGCTCCCCATGACCGCCCGCTACCAAACTCCGACAGAAACTGAGTTCTTACAAGCAATTCGGCTAACATTATGGTCCTTTTAATGGGAAATGAACAAGGCAAATTACTTATCAGCCAATAGCGGCCGATACCCGCGTCTGCAATAACTATATTTTTAAGGCCAAGCCAATGTGGCGAGGACCACTAGCCGGGTGCATTGTAAAATATCTGGCTGCCATTTTACGAGGATATTAAAACCCCCTTTAAAATTCATTATAACTCAAAATTAAGTGTCCACGGGTTCCTTTTTCTTGATCCTATGCGGAGAAGGTAAGCATCCGGGGTGATCGGGGGTACAAAATGTCAATCACCAGCACACTTGCGGCTGGCAAGGTATGGAAAAGGTACCGAAAGGATGGAAATTATATCACCCACTTCTACGGCTCCAACAACTTTTACTGGTGTCGTTTACGGGCACCTGAGTCCAGATAAGAGGGAGATAAAAGGTCTTTTCCTCCAGCCTCTTGGCCCTGATCGTCCGCGCTTCTTTAAAGTGTTAAGGAATGTATATAAAGAGGAGAGGTAGTTGCGAAGTGTTGGTTGAAACACTGTCTGATTAAGCTTAAGCGAAAGGCGGGGTTTTATGCATAGCAACTTAATATATTAACCCCTTTAATACGATGGCATTGTTTTAATTTCATGCTACCTAATATGTGTCCACTTTACTCAGCTTAGGAAGAATCTTTAGAATTAAAAACAAAAAAGTAAACAAAAATAAGGTTGACAGGTGTCCTCTGCGTCTTTATAGATCTGATGTGTATATACATTTCCCTGGTTGTTTTGCACATCATTTTGTAAAATATTCCTCTAATAATTTAAAATATATCGATAAGTTGAAGGACTCATTGTCTCTTGTTCTCTTTCTTTTCATGATTCTGACTCTTATACATATAAGATATATTATAAATTTCAGTAAGATCTATATATTCTTTTTATTTTCCTAATATAACTTTAACAAAGAAGGTATTTGTTTCTGCCAAGCTTCTTTATGTGACATTTATACTTGGATCATCAATAATATTCAGTCATATTTATGCTCTTGGTGCCAATCGTTAGTATTGTATTCCTAGTGTATACTCTTCAACTCTTAAGATAATATAATTGCATGTCTAGTTACTCTACTTTCACTGACCTTTGTAATTAGATATGAGCGATCGCTTTACCATGAACTAGAATGACTATTTAGCTTATAATTGAATCTATCAAGTGCAAGGGCAAAATAATTCACTTTTATCCAGACGATGGCAGATCCTTTCTGAAACAGTAAAACTCTTCTCGACTACTAAAGGAAAAAATATTAAACCACATAATTCAATGAGTTAAGAATCTACCATCACTTCCCTGAATATTGATAAACATACTAGTGTTTTAGTTATTATGTTCCAATCTCAGCAAAACTTTAGTCAAATTATTTTATCATGAGGATAATTAACGTAACAAGTAGAAAATACATGTATGCTGAAAATGTACATGTGAGTGATACTTTGAAAAAATATAAGGTGCATTATATTTATCACACTGAGTTGCTCAGCACAATAGAACTCAGAACACCACAATCTTGCGGTCACCTGTTTTGTTTTATCTTTCTCTCCTTTTTTCTCTTTCTCTGGCTTGTATCCATTCGGCAACATTCAGCAAACTGTTTTAAGACGTTTATCCCCATTCAAGTGTCGATTTATTCCTGGCCAGCAATAGCGAGCCATCATTGTATGGAGAAATCCGGCTTCGCCGGAGAAATTTAGCTTGCTGTTAAAACAAAAATATATATATGCTGGCTCGCTACCGCTCACCAGGAAAATATTGACACCTGGATGAGGGTAAACGTCTTAAAACAGTAGGCTGAATGAGGCCGAATGGATACAAGCCAAAGAGAGAGGGAGAGAAAGAAAAAAATCGAGGTGAGCCCCCTTAAAATTGTGAAATAATTCTCTGACGTTGAGCCTGGCCAGAATATACAGAAGGAAAGCGTGAAAGCGGTTAACCCTTTCAGTGATGACGTGGTTCGTCCTTTAATTCTCACTACCGTTACTCGATAAAAGTAAGTATAGGCGATAACTGTGCGAGTCAGAAGGTTAAGTATTATTACTTCTCTTATTACTCTTTTGATAACTAGAGATAATTCCTAACCTTAATTAAATCGAGTTGTGGATATCCGGAATAGATGTGTGAACACATGATAATACTGAAATAATAAAGTCTATCAATGCAAGAGATTATTGGTTGCTGGAATAAAATTGATTGAACTTGAGTTTGAAGCGTTCACGTTTGTCCACACGTGCTGGAAACACTTGTTGGTACCACGTGTTTGCATCATATTAAACACTGGTTAAGCCGCTATTAAATGAACGTTTTTTCCTTCAAATGTTATTATTTACATTTGTATGGAACTCTGTGAGGTGAATTTTTACAGTTATTGTGTCTCATAGTTTAATCTAGTTTCCAATGCCAGTACTTAATATTCTAGAAATGTTGCAAGAAAAACGTTATTGTTTGCATGGTTAACCTTAGTGAACTATGCTTTATGTTTACATATTTTGCACTTCCTCCAGCTCTTAATTATGAAAAAGATAATAACTTTCTAAGCCGGATGAAATCGTTTGATAAAAATGCATATTTTTTTAAATCATCGTGCCATCGTGGCCATACATATCTGAGAATATACTTCGAACTACAATAAGGTATAAAAATCATCCAGGTCATCAGTGTTGAACGTGAATGTCTTAAATTAATTAAACTGTAAAATAAATATTGTAATGAGACTGGATAAACATTGTAAGTGATTAATTATTTGCACAGTTTAAAAGTGTTCCCTCATTTGGCATTCATTACAGTAAACATTTATCTTATGCACTCTATGTTCATAAATCTTTTAATATATGTTCGAAAATAATCACAAACATTAAACGTACCGGTACGAGATTTGTAATTGTTTGTGGAATTTATATTGTAAACACGATATTAAAGTAAAATTTTAAATGATTGCATCCAATGTGGGAAGAAGAATTGAGGTTACATATTTAAAGTCAAACTATTTACATTTGCTTGCTTTAGTTCGATCTATATACCTGCTTTTTGATAAAAAAAAAATTATCATAAACATTTACATTTGACCATATATCTCTATATATTAAAATATTTAGATATGTTCATGTAATTATTAAAGAAGCTTCAATAAGCATACAGAAAATAGTTTGACATAATTGGATATCATCTTATGTCTATCACCATTGTATTGAATCAAATACACTCATATGCATTCCAATATTGAGGAACTACCTATAATAAAACAAAAGAACAGAACATTACTAATATACTTGTGTTTTTTTTCTCGGAAATTAAGATAATATTGATCAATATTGAGATGAATGTAATGTTGCCATCAGCAATAATCTCACAACTTAACAGTTAATTTTCCAGCAGTCCAGTTTATTGTATTCGATCAGTGTATAAGATTCAATGAAAATTAAGGGAAAATTATAAATACACTTGCTTGCCTTTAACATGTTTAGTTTAATATTATGTTGTTCTATCTATCTATCTATTGCCTGACGCCGTGATCCCCGAAGGGGTGGCCACGAACGAACCGCCCCCATGCACCTCTGTCCCCAGTCAGTCGATGCCCCTCCCCCCAACCAGCACCGCCTTCGTTCATGTACTTCCTCACTCCATCCTTCCACCTCTCATTCGGTCTACCTCTCCCTCTCTGTCCATCCACCTCGCTCTCGTACACCCTCTTAGTAATTCTCTCGCTTTCCATACGTTCCATATGGCCGAACCATCTCAAGTTGTTCCTTTTCACACTTTCCAGCACATCTACCTCCACACCACACCTCCTTCTTACTTCCTCATTAGTCTGTCTATCCCTCCATGTAACTCCGCACGCACTCCTTAAGTAATTCATTTCCACTGCTCTCACTCTTGGTCTGAGTCTCTCAACCAACGTCCATGCTTCGCTTCCGTAAGTCAGTGTCGGGATTACCACACTGTCATGCAAGGACTTCTTCACTTCCATACTGACCACCCTATTTCTTGTTACTGCTTTTAGCGTTCCTACAACCCTCTTCCCCTGTTGTACCCTCTCCCGCACTTCTTCATCCATAGTCCCATCTTTACTCAACACACTGCCCAGATACTTAAAAGAGTTGACGACCTCCATAGCCTGACCGTTCAGCTTCACCTCACACTCTGTGACTTCACCCCTTTCGAAGACCATAACCTTGCTCTTCCCCGCATTTACCTTCAAATTCCGTTTTTCACACACTGTTCCAAACTCATTTACCAGACCCTGCAACTCCCATTCATTATCACTCATCAGAACTGTATCATCCGCAAACAGCAGTATAGGTAGCTTCCACTCAATTCCCTCCCTTTTCAGCGATACACCAACATCCACTGCTCTTGATAGTATTTCTTTCATGACTCCATCCATACACAGTATACAGTAAACAACCATGGGGACATCACACACCCCTGTTTCAAACCAACATTCAGGTCAAAGAACTCGCTCTGCTCACTCTCCACACGTACTGCCGCCTTTGCACCCTCATACATGCTCTTCACTGCTTTCAGCAACTTGCCCTCTACTCCGTATATTCTAAGTACTTTCCACAAACCTTCTCTATCCATTCTGTCATAGGCCTTCTCCAAGTCCATAAAGGCAACATACACCTTTTGTTTCTTCTCCAGATACTTCTCCACAACACAATTCAGGGTAAAAATCTGATCTACACATCCTCTTCCCTTCCTAAAACCTCCCTGCTCGTCGCCTATCCATTTCTCCGTTCTCACTCTCACTCTCTCAATCACTACCCTACTGTATACCTTCCCTACTACGCTTAGAGGACATATTCCTCGGTGGTTACCACACACTCCTCTTTCCCCTTTGCCCTTATGTTGGACAATACTTTTATCCAAAACAATATTGGAGCTACTACACTAAATATACAAATAAAATCTTCCCATCTTCACTATGAGTGATGTTTAAGGGAAGACTATTGAAAGCGTCTACGTATTATATCTTTACTTCTGTACATTAACCTTCCAGACCGAAGATCTACTCTATACTTGATCTCCAATGGACATCCAAATATGGAAGGTGATTAACAGATGACTCAAAAAGTCAACCCGTATCTACCATCGCTATTCAAGCATGGCCCACGAACCAATAATCGAATATCAATGGATATTATGGGATACACATGCCTGTATATTTGTGTTTATCAATAGCAAGGGTACTTTTACAATATTTCAATATATAAATGGTGAACTAATGAAACTAACTACAGAACCAATTTATCGCTAGAATATCTAACCGGCCATCGAAATCGAGTCATTTTGAGTACAGGTTCATTACCATGACCACATTGTCGCACCTATAATAACGGATGATGATATATATAAGAAAACCGAAGAGACAAACCAATTAAAAGGGGAAAAAAGTAAGGAAAGAAGAAGGTAGGATATCAATAATGTAGGAGAAGAAAAATATGTAAAGTATTGTCAAGAAGAAGAATATAAAGAAGAATGAAGAGCGTGAAAAAAGTGCATAGAGCAATAACATTAGACAGAATAATGCTATAATCTTACCTAAGGAAAGCTCCCAAATATGAAGTATTAAGCCGAGAAGAATAGGGAGAGTGAGAGTGAGAGCGAGAAGAGAGAAGAGAGAGAGAGAGAGAGAGAGAGAGAGAGAGAGAGAGAGAGAGAGAGAGAGAGTAAGAGAGAGAGAGAGAGAGAGAGAGAGAGAGAGAGAGAGAGAGAGAGAGAGAGAGAGTGAGAGAGAGTAAGAGTAAGAGAGAGAGAGAGAGAGAGAGAGAGAGAGAGAGAAGAAGAAGAAGAAGAAGAAGAAGAAGAAGAAGAAGAAAGAGAGGAAAAATAAAAAACATAAATTGAGGAGAAGAGTGGGAAGAGGACCTGGGGGAAATCACAGGTTCGAGAGAGAGAGAGAGAGAGAGAGAGAGAGAGAGAGAGAGAGAGTGTGTGTGCCAGGGATAGTACGTTATTAGGTGAGTAAAATGAATCATTGCAATAAATGTAAGGTAGGAAATTGTTAATGTGATAGTTGGATGAATTAGAGAGGAAAACGTAAAGGAGAATGTATATTGTAGTACGTGTTACAATAGAACAAACAATGAGAGTGAACATTTAAAAGAGTGTAGTGAAAGGAAGAAAACATGAAAGATGCTAAATAAAAGGGAACCATGCAAAACATGACAATAATAGGGAGAAAATGTAAATTAGGAAAATATGACGGGGAAAAATTTGAGGATGATTTAACCTATCTACTACCGGTGACATTCTATTCATTGTATCCTGACAAGTATTAGACGAGTTAATTCAGCTTAGGGAGGACGTCTACCAATGAAAAGGCTACAGGCTATCTCAAGTATTCCTTTTAGCTTCCATTGCTTCATTCGTAAGCTTCATAAAATCATGTAGATGTAGCTGAAATCAAATACAAGATGCGTCACCGGTACTGTAAGGGTTAATTAGGGAGCGTTATATAATGGGGTACAAAGGAGTACAAAGGAAATCAAGCAACAACAGGTCTAGTGACCCTTCTAGGCTGCTTGTCCTCCAAAACACTGAGGATCAAGTGTCCAAACAGTGGTTTAGAGTGGGTAAGGGAACATTGGAAAGGGAACTACTGCCCTAGAACTAATGTCCGTGGCAGGATTAGGAAGTTAGTAGGGGACAGATGGGTTAGTAACTGAGGGGGGATAAAATAAAGTTATTCATTTACAAACGCAGTCAGTCGCGGGTTTGATGCGAGATATTTGTCTAGGCGGAGTTTAAATGAATCAACGGTGCTGCAGTCTATAACGTCTCGGGGAAGCCCATTCCACAAGTTGACAACTCGATTGAAGAAGAAATTCTTAGATTCGTGTGAGTTAAAAGATTTACCAATAATTTTGCAACCGTTTCCCCGCGTGTAATTAGATTGGTCGATAATGAAGTACTTACTACAGTTCATATTGTCGATGCCTTTGATGATTTTGAATACTTGAATTAAGTCACCTCTTAATCTGCGCTGGGTTAAAGGAAATAAATTGAATTCTCTAAGCCGCTCTTCGTATGGTTTGTTCTTTAGGCTAGGTATCATTTTGGTAACTCTACGTTGAACTCGTTCTAGCTTGTTTATATCTTTTTGGTAATAAGGGCACCAGGATTGAACGCAGTATTCCAGAAGAGGGCGGACTAAGGAATTGTAAAAGGTTAGGATAACTTCTTTGGATTTATGCTCAAATGACCTGCCTATAAAGCCAATTATTTTGTTTGCCTTCTTAACAACTTCTGAACATTGTTGACTCGGTTTTAGGTTACTCGATATTGTTACTCCCAGATCGGTTTCTCTGTTTACATTCTTAAGCTGAGTGCCATTCATCAAATAGTTTGCTTTCTCATTTAGGTATCCGATATGTAGTACTTTACATTTATCCGCATTGAAACTCATTTGCCAAATTTGGGCCCAACATGACAATTTATTTAGATTGTGTTGCATATCGTCAACTTGTTCTTTTGAGAGTACGCTGTTTGCAATTTTTGTATCGTCAGCAAATTTTGAGATTGTACAGGTGAGACCCTCATCTATGTCGTTGATGTAAATTAGAAAGATAATTGGTCCTAGTACCGATCCCTGGGGTACCCCGCTACTTACATTGGTCCCTTTAGATGCCTTACCGTTTATGACTACTCTTTGCTTTCTGTCGCTGAGCCAATTGTCTATCCATTTCAACACACCGTCTTGTATTCCATGCGCTTTTAGTTTTAGCAGTAAACGTTTGTGGGGAACTTTGTCAAAGGCCTTTTGAAAATCAAGGTATATAATATCTACAGCTTTACTCTCATCGTAGAGGTTAAGGATATCGTGGAAGAAGTCTAAGAGGTTTGTTAAACAGGAACGTTTTTTACGAAAGCCGTGTTGAGTATCTTTAAGTAAGTTATTTGCCTCTAAGTGATTTACGAGTCTGTCTCTTATGACCGTTTCTAACATTGTACATACAATTGAGGTTAAGCTAATTGGACGATAGTTACTGGGTAGGCATTTGCTGCCTTTTTTTAATATCGGTGTTACGTTGGCTAGCTTCCACTGATCAGGCATAGTCCCAGACTGCAAGGATTCATTGAATAGCAATGTCAGTGGTTTGGAGAGCTCATCCTTAGCTTCCTTTAGAACTCTAGGCGAGATTGTATCAGGTCCAGGCGTTTGATTTACCTTGAGTTTATCTAAACAATTCAATACTTCTCTCTCTGTAACGGTGATATTGCTTAGAAAATCTGAATTATCAATCTGAATCGGCGATGGTGTAGGGATATCACTGAGGTCTTCGGTTGTAAAAACTGATGCAAAGAAGGTATTGAGGGCATTACTCATTTGTACTTCGTCTTTGGTGTATTCTCCATTTTCATCGACTAACGGTCCAACAGTTGAAGTAACTACTTTTTTCTTTCTGATATAACTATAGAATTATTTCGGGTTTGTTTTACTTTGATTCGCAACATGTAACTCCAGGGTACTGTGAGGGAGTACAACAAAAGGGACACAACTTTAAAGGGGGAAAACGTAAGGAATAACGTATGTGACTGTGAACAAAATATTGGGCAATAATATAGTTTTAACGAGAATGAACGATATTTAGTTTGCATAACGACATCTTAAACCTTCTTGCTCGCTTTGTCAAAATAACCTAACACTATACGTAATTCATACCAGGCCATCCTGTTTCTAAGATGCTTCTTTAAACCAAGTATGTTATTTATTTTACTGATGAATTCCTAAATCTAATTAATTTCTTATGAGTGACTACGCGTTCGACAATGCCGAATTCAAAATGGGTTAGAGCAAACGGGTTTCAAAGTTCCTCACCTACAGTACAGTATATGATGACTAATTATTTCTAATTTATAGACAATCAGTTCGATTGCTCCTGCACTTTTTGAGATGCAATAGCTTAGGCATCAATATCTTGAGTTCTCTCAGTATATACCACCCCCTCTTCTTAGAGCACGTAACACCCGTCTTGCAACACAATCACACCCCTACACTGTGAAACTCTCCAACCCAAGAGTGAAACTTTATTCTCAATCTTTCTTCTGTTCAACAACTGAGCTCTGGAACACTCTCCCAGAATCAGTCTTTCCCTCTTCCTATGACTTAAACTGCTTCAAACTTCGTGTGTCCTGGCATTTTGGCTCGAACGTCCCTTGATTTTGGCCCTGTCACTCTTTCAACTCAGGAGGAGGCACTAGTCACAGGCAGTTCTGCCCTCACTCATATAGAACAAAATCGACTAAAGGCTGTGTTAATCTGTCATAGAGTATATCAGATGAGAATACCTTACCTTTGGATACCTTTGGATGTGTTCGCCGCTCCTCTAGCGGCACCAAGGAGCGCGACGCCCCTCGTTATGGGTGGTGATTTGGCGCAGTAGACTGTTTGAAGCGACAGCTCGCTCCCTTGCGAGGATGGGCTCGTCTGGCACTTTTTGCAGTTCGACATCTAGGGCTCTCTTGAAGTTGTCTAACGAGATGTCCCTCATGTCTCTTACTCGCCGTGGGAGTTTGTTGAAGAGACGTGGGCCTCTGTGTGATAACCAGCCCTCTCGCAGAGAGCCCATAGCACCCCTGTTATTCATCCGGGGGATTTCGCATTCCCAGCCTCTCCTATCACTGAATTTCATGACTATCGGAGTATGTAGGTTTGGTACTAAACCCTCTGCGATTTTCCATGTGTATATTATTAGGTAACGTTCTCTTCTACGTTCCAGTGAGTACAGATTCAGTGCTCTTAAACGCTCCCAATAGTGTAGATGTTTTATCGAACTTATATGCGAAGTGAAATTTCTTTGTACACTCTCTACGTCATTTATTTCACCTGCTTTGTATGGGGATGTTAATACGCTACAGTATTCAAGCCGCGGTAGCACTAGAGATTTGAAGAGCGTTATCATAGGCAATTCACCGCGTGTTTTAAAAGTACGCAGAATCCAACCCGTTAGACGTTTCGCAGCCGCCACTTTGACCTGGTTATGTACTTTGAAACCCATATTTTCAGACATTAATACCCCAAGGTCTTTCACACTGTCTTTCCGTTCTATTATGTGGTTAGATTCTGTTAAGTAATTTGTAATTTCTTTAACACCATTATTATCTCCGTACCGTATTAATTGGAATTTTTCCTCATTGAATTGCATGTTGTTTTCCCTGGTCCACTGGAACACTACATTCATGTCTTCCTGCAGTCGGCCCGTGTCCTCTTGTGTGTTTACTATCTTGCTTAATTTTGTGTCATCAGCAAAAGACGACACCGTACTGTGTCTGGTGTTGGTATCTATGTCGCAAATTAGTATGAGGAACAGAAGGGGTGCTAGCACTGTTCCTTGGGGCACTGAGCTTTTGACATCCGAAGGCTCAGAAGTGACTTGGTTAACTGCTACCGATTGTTTTCGGTTTACGAGGAAATTGTATATCCACCGTCCGATTTTCCCAGTTATACCTTTTGCTTTCAGTTTGTGGGCTATTATACCATGGTCACATTTATCAAATGCCTTAGCAAAATCGGTGTAGATGACATCCACGTTTTTCTTTTCTTCTAGCGCTTTAAGAATTTTGTCATAGTGTTCCAAAAGTTGTGAGAGACATGATCTTCCCGCTCTGAACCCATGTTGACCGGTGTTGTGTAGTTCATTTGTCTCCATGAATGTTGAAATTTTGCTTCGCAGGACTCGCTCGAAAACTTTAATGATGTGAGAGGTTAGAGCTACCGGGCGGTAGTTTTTTGGTAGTGCTTTACTCCCTCCTTTATGCAGTGGGGCAATTATTGCGTTTTTCAAGCTATCTGGTATGTCACCAGTGTCTAGACTCCTTCTCCACATTATAGCCAGGGGTTTTGAGAGGTTTTCCTTACATTTTTTCATTAGGATCGAATTCCATGAGTCCGGGCCTGGTGCCGAGTGGGATGGCATGTTGGAAATGGCCTCTTCTGTCTTTTGGACCGAAATCAATATCCAGCATCTGAGGGGTTTCCGTGGGGGAGGTTTCCATGAAAAATATATTTTGGTCTCTTATGACTTTTGTTTCATCAGGCTCACTGAATGCCATTTCATACTGCCTGCTTAAGAGTTCGCTCATTTCCTTTTTGTCCCCTGTGAAAGAGCCGTCCCCTTTGCTCAGTGGGCCGATGTTTGATGTTGTTTTAGCCTTTTGTTTGGCGTATGAAAAGAAGTATTTGGAATTTTCCTTTATACCTGCAATAGCTTTCCTCTCCTCTTCCATATGTTGTAGTGCATATGATATTCTTAGCCTTTGTTCAATTTCCACAATTTCTCTATCTATTTCGACCTTTTGCCTATCCTGTAGATTTTGATGTGTGCGTCTTTGTGTGAGTAATTTTCTTCTTCTGTACAGCCTCCTCCTTTCCCGATCTTGTTTGCTTCTTCGTTTTGTTTGTCTTGCAGGTATATGGTGGCTACAGATTTGGGTCATGTTTTCTGTTATTAAGACTAGACATTCTGCTGGTGTCAGGTTATCCATTAAATCTTCCCAGTCTATTTCCTCCATTTCTTGATTTACCTCTTCCCACCTAATGTTTTTGTTATTGAAGTTAAATTTACTGAAGGGGCCGGTTTTTGTTCTCGATTCTGAGGTTGTCTGTACACTTTCTAAGGTTGTTTTGATCTCAATTAATTTATGATCTGAGTATGTTGTGTCCGATATGTTAATGCTGTGTACTAGAGAGTCGTTGTTAGTGAAGACCAGGTCTAAGATATTGTTTTCCCGTGTGGGTTCAGCAATATGTTGGGTAAGACTAAAAAAATCACAAAGTTCAAAAAGCTCTCTCGTATTAGTATTTGCTTCTCCGGTGTTATTTGCCACTAACTGGTTTTCTAGTTGTCTCCATTTAATGTTTGGTAGGTTAAAGTCTCCTAGCCATATAATATTTGGTGTTGGGTTCCCCAGGGTTTCCACTTCTGATTTTATTTTGTTGAGCTGGGTTTTGAATTCTTCTCGGGATGAGTCTGAATAGGCCTGATTAGTTTAGTTAAGGGAGGTTAGATTATATCTAGTTATATTTGGTTTGCTTTATTAGATTAGGTATGTTGAAATTATATTAAGTGTTGCTTAGTTTAGGAAAATAATTTAAAACTAGAAATATATGATTAGGTTCAATTGAATTATTAGGATTAGCTTAAACAATAGTAGCTTAGATTATGTAGGCTGAGTCTCACAAGGACAAGGAGTTGAATCGACGTTGACAAAAATTGATAAAATGGTTAATTAATCTTATTTCCATATTGTGCTTCATACGTTATCTGTTAAAAAAACACAGATATATCACAATTGCATACAACCTGATTGCCAAATGGAAGAAGTGAATGCAATAAACACAAACATACAGCTTGAAAATATATCTGGATAGACATACCTAAGCATTACTTGAGGAACTAAACATAGAATGCCGAGGTGAAAGAGACACTATTAAAATAGTGTGACATAAGAATGAGGGTCATATACACTATTTCCGAAGTTATGGTATATCGATACTTAATTAGCAGTAAAATCAATCACATACAATTAATAAATAGATAAGTTCGGATACACACTTAACCATACAAACCATAATTAAAAATATGTTGAACGTATGTACAGAGGTCTTTTTGTAAGAAGTAGCATATATATTAAACTTCATGAGACCTGCAATACCTACACTAAATGTATTGGTTTAACTGTCTGCACTAAACTTGTTTTTATCCTTAGTCAGTCAATCAAACTTGTCAACAACAAACAGATTACGAGTAATATGTTTCCATAATGGCCTGTGTATGGTAATGGGAGCAGGACGGTACTGTAGATCGGCTTAAATATGTATCCAGCAACACTTAATACTTTCTAGGAGAGACAACGGAAACCAGTGGCAGGGATAATTACAATAGTCAAACTACATAATACAGAGCTATTATTTTCAACTACGATCAGACAATTATCTTTTTACGAAATGGAAGAACAATGGTATACGTAAATTAATGTCAGTGATATGTCTATGTTGTGTTATTTTTATGTTATCTCTGTAAATATTTACGATATATATATATATATATATATATATATATATATATACTTGGTGGGTGGTGATATGAAGACATATAATCAGGGCAGGTGATAAACAAAATGGAGGTCCACATCTTTATTTGCAACGGTTCGACTTTGTTCAGTAGTAATCATCGGGCTAAAACTTGTCAGAGCAAATAATGTAGAATTATAATGAATAACTTGGCAATAAAAGTATAATATGAAAGAATACCTACAATATTTGGTGTAATACAATGATAACAAAAAATAATAGAATAAATCTAAAGTAAGTTTAAGTATGTGTCAATAGAGGTAACAATCACGTGTTTTACAGAGCAAGAAGCTGTGAGGGATGGAAGAACCCAAGGGGACGGTTTAGCACACCTAACTTCTGGGAAGATATTTTTAGCAAGAGTGGTTGATATGATCTTTCCAAGAAAGATCAAATGAAAACGATACACCAAGAATATTGAGAGAAGATGAAGGGTTGAGTTGTGTATTAATGAAGAATAGTTAATAGACTTGTGCAAGATTATGATGGAGAGATAGTGGAAGGAACTGGGTCTTGGAGCTGTTGAAAGTCACAAGAAATTATCTGCCCTAATCAGAAATAATTGATAGATCAGAAGCTAGGCGTTCTACGGCCTCGTCACAGTATATATATATATATATATATATATATATATATACTGTATATGTACAGTATATATATATATATATATATATATATATACACTATATGTATATATACAGTATATATTTATATATAGATATATATACTGTATATATATATATATTGTGGACGGCCATCGCTCACTTCCTCATCCAATCAACTTTGGTGTTCCTCAGGGCTCTGTCCTACCTCCTATTCTCTTTCTAAATTTCATAAATAATCTTCTCAACTGTACCTCCAGTCCCATCCATTCATACGCAGACGACTCTACCTTACAGTACTCAATTAGTTTTCCGGAACGCCCCAGCCAGCAATCCCTCAAAGACAAATGTAATGAAGCCATAGAACACTTATCTTCTGATCTAACTACTATTTCAAATTGGGGCAGAGAAAACCTTGTTACCTTTAATGCTTCCAAAACCCAATTTCTCCATCTATCCACCCGTCTGGAACTCCCAAAGGAGTATCCCGTATTCTTCAACAATACAAAAATCAATCCTTTATCTGCTCTCAATATTCTTGGTGTCTCTATTTCTTCTGCTCTCCCTTGGAAAAACCATATTGCCAGTCATGCTAAGGCAGCCTCCTTGAAGCTGGGTGTGCTCAACCGCCTCAAGAGGTTCTTTACCACTGCACAGCTTTTTGCTCTTTACAGGGACACAGTGCGTCCTTGTATTGAGTATTGTTCATATGTGTGGGGAAGATCCTCTCATACCGCACTTCTGGAAAAGTAGAAAGGAAAGCCTTTCGTATCATTAATTCCCGCCCACTCACCAACTCTTTGCAAACTCTCTTTCTTTGCCGCAATGTTGCCTCTCTCTTGCTATTCTATCGCTACTACAATAATCAGTGCTCCTCAGAGCTCTCCCAGTGTATACCACCTCCTCTACGTAGGATACGTGGTAACCGTCTTGCAACACAATCCCATCCCTACTCTGTGCAACTCTGCAACCCAAAAGTGCAACGTTACTCTTAGTCTTTCTTCTATTCAACAGCTGCGCTCTAGAACTCTCTCCCAGAATCAGTGTTTCCTTCCTCCTATGACTTAAATTGCTTCAAACTCCGTGTGTCCAGGTATTTTGGGTCGAACGTCCCTTGATTTTGGCCCTGTCACTTTTTCATCTATGGGGAGGTACTCCCTACAGGCAGTTCTGCCTTTTGTCTCCCTCACTCACATAGACAAAAAAAAAAAAAAATATATATATATATATATATATACCGGTATATATATATATATATATATATATATATATATATATAAAGAGAGAGAGAGAGAGAGAGAGAGAGAGAGAGAGAGAGAGAGAGAGAGAGATTCTTCCCCTTCCATGTTATTATGTATCCTTATTATGTATCCACTTATCGCAGTATGTCAACATGTATAAAACAACTCTATTATTAATATTATTATTATTATTATATACAGTCTATTACTGGGTATTTTTTCTGCAATACAATTAGTGAGTTATGATGAAGTAACACATAGTAGGTGTATATGCATCCTATTACCTAAGGAATCCCCAAGCCTTATTTACTTTATCTGTTCTCGGATGTTGTTACGGAAACATAAAATGTTGTTAATGCCATATTATGCGTGATGTATGAACGCGACAAGACAGGGATGGGGGAGCATCAGACATTAGCGGCAGAAGAATCAAATTATTTGTAAGCAGGACGATAAATTATGATATTTTTTTCTTCAGTTAAACACCCGGTTATAAAAATGTAAACATATGAATACAAAAAGTAAACAAACAAAACAACAACACCTTTAATGTATAGTCGTGTACTGTAGGTTAATAGATGGACACATAGATACAAATAGAACATATATTTACTGTATATAGGGTAAATTTAATTAATATAAATAGATAAATGCAAATTATAATGATGATGATGATGATGATGATGACAGTAATAGCATGTCAAAAGTGATGGGTCTGGAATACCTTTGCATGACATCATTATCTAGATACAGTGGATTCTATATTTTTTGATAACATATTTTGTCATGAAGGTTGCGGACGACCTTTTGAATCTGAATGTACAGTTGTGGTCAGGAATTTGTAGACAGTGTAAGGAATATATGAGACTCAAACTTACATTTTGCTGTATTGTAAAACGAACGGATGAACGATGCATTACTGTATATTTGTTTTAATAATTGAAATCAAATAAATAAATAGTGACAATGACTGCAAGTATAGGTTATCAATGACACCAACTAAATTACTGTAAATAAATATTACCACAAAATAAGGAGATATATAGCATATATATATACTTAAGGTAACAAAAATAGCAAATTCAATTTGAGCAAAAACAAAATACCCGGTATCGAGCCAATTACAATATATCAACAACAAGAGAAGTAAGTCAATTAAACATTCATAAGAAATGCAACATTCTTAATAACCAACAATGACATACCAATTGCGCCAATATATATATATATATATATATATATATATATATATATATATATATATATATTATATATATATATATATATTTTTTTTTTTGTATTTTTTTTAGCTTTATTGGAAAGGCCATCAGCCCGTCAGGATTGTTAAGCGCGCCAATACTTCAAATATCATTCCTTTGAAATGGTGGAGGCAAAAAGATTAAAGTGCGAACAGTCAGAATATAGTGATTAATTACACACCAGTACTGTATATGATAAAGTTAGGTCTGGTCACTAAAATTGTTTGTTAGTTTTTACGTCTACATAAATAGTTTAAAAACATTAGTTTGAAGGTCCCCCTTCACATTTCAGACGAGGCGGGTCTTTTTGGATGCTCTCTGTGTCAGTCCATTATTTTGAAGATCTTAAGGTGTGTCACCTCATTTGTTCGGCGAATATTAGACACTTCAATCCATTCATGTGTCATGTTTTATATTAATTTATTTTATGAAATGTTTATTTTTATTTTCCTTTTAGCATTTTTAATGAGCGAACAATAATGAGCAAGCAATTTAGGAGAAATAGGTTTCGGTCAGGAAAGTTTTCCTCCAACATACGTGCATGTGTAGCATTTAGTTTGAAGTGGGTCTAGAGGGTGGGTTTGTTTATGTTTGTTTGTTATATATATTTATTTATTTATTTGTTTTAAGACTAGGGGCACACCAAAATATATTGCTTGGAAATAGCAAAAGCAATCAAAACTCTCAATACTAATTGACTAAAATAATAATGCCCCTCAAAACGTCCCACCAATTAGTGTTAATACAGGATCTACAGTGTTATTGCCAGTATCCATAAATAAACACAGTGATCATTTTAGTGTTTCAATATAATTTGAGGAAGGATCCTAATGAAAAGGAGAGGTCAAAGAAGGGGTGCGACCGCCTGCATAAGTACCTGGAGCACTCCTAAGTGATATCATTGAAATATATTATATTATGTGAGGGGGAAAATAGTCTCGGGCATGTGTATAAAGGAAATGTTTCCAAATAATTCATCAATGTGTTAGAATTGTTAAAGGGGGTCACCTACTTTTTGTTTTATCTTACTCTCTTTTTCTCTCTTTCTCTGACTTGTATCCATTCGGCCCCATTCAGCCAACTGTTTTAAGCCGTTTATCCCCATCCAGATGTCGTTTTCTTCCTGGCGAGGGATAGTGAGCCAGCATTGTATGGAGAAATCCAGCTTCGCCGGAGAGATTTTTCTATCGAAAAATGTACAAATTTAGCTTGTAAAACCAAAATATATGTATGCTGGCTCGCTACCGCTCGCCCGGAAAATATTGACACCTGGATGAGGGTAAACGTCATAAAACAGTAGGCTGAATGGGGCCGAATGGATTAAAGCCAGAGAAAGAGAGAAAAAAGGCAGGTCACCTCCCTTAAGGAATATGTTTAGCATCTTTGCTTGTTGGCGACTGTACTGTACATAGGACGGGGGTCATCAAGTCAAGCTAATACTGTTAAATGGAGATGCTGGCATAATTGATTTAGACTCCAACTAATGTATTTTGAAATATCATGATTAAAATGTAATTGGTAGGGAATGTAAGGAACCCAACTCTTCTACATTCCACTTGCTTTATGTAGTTATTACTCTATAATTTAGCCCTGGGGCAGCGTGGCAAACTGGGACTTTTTTTTCTCTCTGTTTCTCTCTCTCTCTCTCTCTCTCTATATATATATATATATATATATATATATATATATACTGCAATATGTGTTTTTTAGGCTATTCGTATTATTATTAATATTATAATTGTTATTATTATTATTATTATTTGTAGTATTTATTTATATATTTACTTATTTATTTTTGTTTTATTTTAGATTTGGAATGAATATGAGAAGAAATGGGCGGAAGAATACATAAGATTTCATTATGTTTTGCCCTTTTATAATTTTCAACTTTAACAATGTACAATCAATATTTATTTAAACATGGCTAATATTAATCGCTTATACTCCATGAAAGTTCTCCTGTTGTCGATTCCGTTCGGGATAACTTGTAAACCTTAAGGCCACGACTATTGCCTTCGGGTATACTCTCGCCAGCAGTGCAGTATGGTTCAAACGATAGTGATTAATTCTGACTACCTGATTAAATATTTTGAAGCATTCCCTTTAAACACATGCACGAGTGAGCGTTTCTCTCCTTCATAGTTAACTGCCTCAAATTAATCATTACGCAATGGACCACCTACTTGTGCAGACAGACGATCTTACCAAGGCTACATAGTAGATATTCAACACGCGGAATATATATGTGTGATTACATAGAGATAATTCTGTACCTTGTCTGTCTCAAATTAAATATACTGGCGCAAATCTTACACACTGTTAATAATAATTGTCATAAACAATGGATACGCACTTGTGGCTTAACCCAATCAGTACCAGCGACGTCCATTTTATCATATTATGGCAACTATTATAATATTTTATTCAGCTTAGGAAGGACCTCTAGTAATAATAAGGCTTCACAATATTTCAACTAACCCATTTAACTACCACAAATCTTCCTTAAGGTGCATAATATCTTCTAATTATGGCTAGAATAAAATATTACAGCCGTCGCTGGCACTCAAAGGAATAAGCTCAACATTCCGTATCAAGTAAACGTACAGTTGCGGTCATTAAAGCCGGTGTCACACGAGCACATTTTCCTGCAATTTTCGATGAGCTAGTTTGTTCTCGTGCTATATTGAGGCTCTTTCGCATTGGAAACGGAAACTAGATAGAACATAGATTATGTTAGTTAGTTTAATGTTATGAAACTTAAATGTTCAAGCTGCCAGACTACAATTGCCCGTAACAATTTATGGAAAAATCGCTCGTGTGATACAGCCTTAATTCTTATGCATTGTGAAGTTTCTAAATTAATACACTAATTTCCGAGTTGCGAATGTGAGGTAAGGAATTTGTGAAGAGATTCAGTTGAGTTGAGTCAACTTTGAATATTTATTGACAGCACAAATGATCGCAACTGGATCGTTTTTATAAGGTCCCATAGACGGAGAGGGTGTGGCTCATTAATCAACGTTCAGTCCCGTGCGTGTACAGTGCGGCTGTATATCATGGAGCTCTCACAGCAGCTGTACAGCTTCCTGTTCTCATATATATATATACGGTATATATATTGCACAAGAGAGATAATTAATGTTGCAAATACTATGGTGGTAAGTCAATGCATATTAGCGATTATAGTCGTGAGTACTGAAGGTTATGTACTAATTTGATCCACTATCGATCACAAACGAAATGTTAAAATGTATACTATATTCCAAATGGTTCATAATTTAGCTTGATATTTTCAAAGACTATGATGGGTGTAACCCATGTTCTTATGTTCTTATTAGTGCTCATGGTTGTACATCGCAGGAAATCAGGCAACCAATTAATCAGATTAATCAAGTTTATTCAGCAACAGAAAAAATAAATACATGTTACGTACTGCAAATATGTCACCATTTACAAACATTTAGTCTTTTGGGAGTAAAGGTTTCCTATAAGGCATGTAAGATAGTTAAGATAGTTATACTTTAACAACACAAGTGGACCTACTGAATAATTGCAATAGTTTGATGTTTATGATATTATAATATAGACCATATGGATAGCTATAAAAGTATTTAACTGTATTATATTAACTTTATTCACTGTATTACATTAATACAAAAGTAAAGATGTTGCAAACAATTTCACAATTGTTCAATCACTGTTCTATTACGAGTTTCTACTAAGCAAGAGTAGATTGCATACAGTAATGGTTTATATAATTCAAAGGGTTTAATAATCGACATGATAATCGGTAACTATAATAAAACTAATACAAATAAGACTGTACCCAAACATTAATTCGTGATTACATTAATAGTAATAATGTTCGCCAGGATGATTTGTATACATTAATAAACACAAAGTTGTATCGGGGTTTGTTATAGGAGTTCAGAATAAACATCGATGATGTTTTGGACTGTAATAAATACAACAACTTTTCCACATTTTAGAATACGATTTTGTTGTAAGGAAGGTGAAGAGATGAACACAAGAAACACATATAAAAGTTATAAGGAAAGTGTGGACAATCATTCATTAATGTAGTAGCATAACCTGTGTAACGACTTCAAAATATTTTAGTTAGTGACACGACGGTGAGAGATACTTCCAAATTAAAATAATACTAATAATATATATTAATAAATAAGTAAATATATACCTAAGACGACTATAATAAACCATGCTTAAATCAAAACAAGGCTCAGTATACGTAAGGGTACTTCCAATTTTTTTTGTTTTTTATCGCCTTGAGTAAAGGAGGCCCCCCCCAATCTTTAATTTAAAGAAAGGCTCTCATATTATGTATGTCGTTCGGGCAGCCATCACTCACACTCACACTGATATAAGTGCATATATTTATTTACAGGTTTATGCCCTGGTGCTTTGCATGGTATTATTGTGCTGCGACTTTACATTTTTTTTTTTTTTTTTCTATGTGAGTATGGGAGACAAAAGGCAGAACTGCCTGTAGAGAGTGCCTCCCCAAGAGGTTGAAAGATTGACAGGGCCAAAATCAAGGGACGTTCGAGCCAAAATACCTGGACACGCTGAGTTTGAAGCAATTTAAGTCATAGGAAGAGGGAAAATTAATTCTGGGAGAGAGCTCCAGAGCTCAGTTGTTGAATAGAAAAAGGATTGGGAGTATCGTTTCTCTCTTGAGTTGGAGAGTTGTACAGAGTAGGTGTGGCATTGTGTTGCAAGACGGGCTACCCTACGTAGAGGAGGAGGTATACACTGGGAGAGCTCTGTGAACACTGATTATTGTAGTTGCGATAGAATAGCTAGAAAGATGCAACATTGCTGCGAAGAGAGAGAGGTTGCAGAGAGTTGATGAGTGAACAGGAGTTAATGATACGAAAGGCTTTCCTTTCTACTTTATCTACGAGTGCATTATGAGAGGATCCTCCCCACATGTGTGAACAATACTCAATACAAGAACGAACTGTGCCCCTATACAGAGCAAGAAACTGTGCAGGAGTAAAGAACCCCTTGAGATGGTTGAGAACACCCAGCTTCTGGAAGGCCGCCTTAGCAAGACTAGTAATATGGTCCATCCAAGAGAGAGCAGAAGAGAAAGAGATAATGAGAATATTGAAAGAAGATGAAGGATTGATATTTGTATTGTTAAAGTAGAAGGGATAGTCCTCTGGGAGTTCTCAATGGAGAAATTGGGCTTTGGAAGCATTAAAGGCAAAAAGGTTTTCTCAATCCCAATTGAAAATGTTAGTTCGATCAAAAGATAAGTGTTGTATGGCTTCATTACGTTTGTTTTTGACGGATTGCTGGCTGGGGCGTTCTGGAAAACTAAATGAGCAGTGTAAGGTAGAGTCGTCTGCGTATGAATGAATGGGTCTGAAGGTACAGTTGAGAAGATCATTTATGAAAATTAGAAAGAGAATGGGAGACACGACAGAGCCCTGAGGAACACCTGAGTTGATAGGATGAGGAAGTGAGCGACGGCCGTCCACGACCGCAGCTATGGAACGGCCGGAAAGGAAATTAGAGACAAAGGCAAAGATGGAGGGATACAAACCGAAGGAGGGTAGTTTAGAAATGAAAGATTTGTGCCAGACTCTATCGAAGGCCTTCGATATGTCTAGTGCAATAGAAAAGGTCTCACCGAAGACCTGAACGGAGGATGACCAAGAGTTAGTCAGATATGAAAGAAGATCACCAGTAGAGCGACCCTTAAGAAAGCCATACTGGCGATCTGAGGGTAGATTGTGAGAAGAGAAATGCTTAAGAAATTTGGAAGCAAGAATAGTTTCAAAAACTTTAGAGATACAAGAGATGAGAGTGATTGGACGATAGTTGGAGGGTTGAGAACGGTCATCCATCTTTGGGACAGGTTGAATGAGAGCAAACTTCCAGCAAGAAGGGAAGACATTAGAGGAGAGACAGAGACGAAAGGGTTTGCCTAGGCAGGGAGTCAACATGGAAGCACAGTTTTTGAGTACAACAGGATGAACACCGTCCGGACCGTACGCTTTCTTAATATTAAGCCCAGAGAGGGTAGAAAATACATCTTTAGAAGATATTAGGATATTAGGCATAAGTAGGAGAGAGGGGTGTGGAGAGGGAGGAATAGTACAGGAATCATCCAAGGTGGAGTTTCTAGCAAAAGTTTGAGTGAAAAGTTCAGCTTTGCCAGAGGAAGAAGTGATGGTTGTGCCATCAGAGTAGAAAAGGGGAGGGAAAGACGCGGAAGACATTTTTTTGGAGAGGTTTTTGGCTAGATGACAGAAAGCTTGGGAAGAAGTAGAGTTGGATAATTCAGTGCATTTATTATTGATGAAAGAGTGTTTGGCAGGTCGAAGTACAGCCGGTTGCTCGTTATATAACCGTGTTGCAGGTGCTCGGGATTTTTCACTTAATTCCTGATATTATTGTTTATTTTACTTGGTGATCTCAGTGTAATTTATTAGGTGATAATATGTAGGCCAGCCTTATTATTGTTGGTATATTGGTATATTATATCAGTGAGACATATGTGATATAGGCAAGCTGCTCTATCGCCTGACCACATGGAATTTGGTTCTCTATCAATCTTTTAAATTTCGAGTGGTTACTTGTTACAGGTAGCTTTACCTGTTGTCTCCTTCATACACATTAGAATAATTATATATATATTTTTTTGTTCTTTTTCTATGTGAGTGAGGGAGGCAAAAGGCAGAACTGCCTATAGCGAGTGCCTCCCCCATTGTTGAAAAAGTGACAGGGCCAAAATCAAGGAATGTTCGAGCCAAAATGCCTGGACACACAGAGTTTGAAGTAATTTAAGTCATAGGAAGAGGAAAAGACTGATTCTGGGAGAGAGTTGCAGAGCTCAGCTGTTGAATAGAAGAAAGTCTGAGAGGAACGTTTCACTCTTGGGTTGGAGAGTTGCACAGAGTAGGGGTGGGTTTGTGTTGCAAGACGGGTACCACGTGCCCTACGTAAGGGAGGTGGTATACACTGGGAAAGCTCTGAGGAACACTGATTATTATAGTAGCGATAGAATAGCGAGAGAGATGCAACATTGCGGCGAAGAGAGAGAGATTGCAGAGAGTTGGTGAGTGGACGAGAGTTAATGATACGAAAGGCCTTCCTTTCAATTTTGTCTAGGAGAGCGGTGTGAAAGCAACCTCCCCACACATGTGAACAATACTCAATACAAGGACGCACTATGCCCCTGTACAGAGCAAGAATCTGTGCAGGGGTAAAGAACCCCCTAAGGCGGTTGAGCACACCCAGCTTCTGGGAGGCTGCCTTAGCAAGACTGGTAATATGGTCTTTCCAACTGAGAGCTGAAGAAAAAGAGACACCAAGAATATTGAGAGAAGATGAAGGATTGATTTTTGTATTGTTGAAAAATAAGGGATAGTCCGCAGGGAGATCCTGACGGGTAGATAGATGGAGAAATTGGGTTTTGGAAGCATTAAAGGTAACAAGGTTTTCTCTGCCCCAATTGGATATAGCAGTTAAATCAGAATGTAAGTGTTTTATTTCTTCATTCCGTTTGTCGTTGAGGAATTGCTGGCTTGGGCATTCTGAAAAACTAATTGAGTAGTGTAAGGTTGAGTCTTCTGCGTATGAATGGAAGGGAATTGAGGTACAGTTGAGAAGATCATTTATAAAAATTAAAAAGTGAATAGGAGATAGGACAGAGCCCTGAGGAACACTGGAGTTTATAGGGTGAGGAAGTGAGCGATGGCCGTCCACAACCGCAGCTATGGAACGGCCGGAGAGGAAATTAGAGACAAAGGCACAGATAGAGGGATAGAAACCGAAGGAGGGTAGTTTAGAAATTAAAGATTTGTGCCAGACTCTATTGAAGGCTTTCGATATGTCTAGTGCAATAGAAAAAGTCTCACCGAAGTCCCGAAAGGAGGATGACCAAGAGTTAGTAAGATATGAAAGAAGATCACCAGTAGAGCGACCCTTACGGGAGCCATACTGGCGATCTGAGAGCAGATTATGAGAAGAGAAATGCTTAAGAAATTTGGAAGAAAGAATAGTTTCAAAAACTTTAGAAATACAAGAGATGAGAGCAATTGGACGATAGTTGGAGGGTTGAGAGCGGTCACCCTTCTTTGGGACAGGTTGAATGAGAGCAAACTTCCAGCATGAAGGGAAGAAGTTAGAGGATAGACAGAGACGAAAGAGTTGCCTAGGCAGGGAGTCAGCACGGAAGCACAGTTTTTTAGTACAACAGGAGGAACACCGTCGTCCGGACCGTACGCCTTCTTAGTATTAAGCCCAGAGAGGGTAGAAAGTACATCTTTAGAAGAGATTAGGATATTAGGCATAAGTAAGAGAGAGAGGAGGGTGGAGAGGGAGGAATAGCACCGGAATCATCCAAGGTGGAGTTTCTAGCAAAGGTTTGAGCGAAGAGTTTAGCTTTGTCAGAGGAAGAAGTGATGGTTGTGCCATCAGAGTGGGAAAGGGGAGGGAAAGACGAGGAAGAGAAATTGTTGGAGAGGTTTTTGGCTAGATGCCAGGAAGTTTGGGAAGAGCTAGAGTTGGATAGTTCAGTGCATTTATTATTGATGAAAGAGTGCTTGGCAAGTCGAAGAACAGATTTGGCTTGATTCCGGGCAGAAACATAGGAAGAATGAGAGTCTTGAGTTTTAAGGCGTCGGTACTGTTTGAATGCTTCCTCCTTATTGCGGACAGCAGTAGAACAGGCGTGAGTAAATCAAGATTTTTTAGCATTAGTCAGAGAGAAAGAGAATGGGATGTATGCTTCCATGCCCGATAAGATTACCTCGGTAATGCGTTCAGCACTCTCCGAGGGTCCCCGGCCACGGAAGCAGAAATCATTCCATGGGAAATCAAGGAAGTACTGCCCAGTCGGCAGCGCCAAAGTGCCACAAGCGCCGCCGGCTAGGAGGATCGGGTGGCCGTACTGGAGAGATAGGACAGGTGATAGAGATAAGTTTATGGTCGGAGGAGCCCAAAGGAGAGAAAAGATTGACAGTATAAGAAGAAGGGGTAGAAGTTAGAAACAAGTCAAGAATGTTGGGCCGATCTCAGAGGCGATCCGGGATACGGGTGGGTTGCTGAACTAACTGCTCTAGGTCATTTGGATAGAAAAGACGTAGGCTTGTTCACCAGGTGGGTCAGTAGTGTGAGAGGAGAGCCAATGGCGGTGGTGAACGTTGAAATCTCCTAAGATGGAGATTTCTGAGAAAGGAGAAATGGATAGAACGTGTTCCACTGTAGAGTTTAGATAGTCAAAGAATTTGAGAAAGATGGTAGAGTTAGGGGGAAGATAGACAGCACAGAAATATTTAGTAAGAGAATAACAGGAAAGTTTGAGCCATAAAGTTGAGAATTCAGAGGAGTCGAAATCGGGAACACGAGAGCAAGTGAGTTTGTTGTGCACATATGCACAACATCCGCCTTTGGCTTTGAAAATTGGATAGAGAAAGTAGGAGGATACAGAGAAGGGGCCCCTGCTGGCAGTTGCTTCAGACACCTGAGTTTCGGTGAGGAAAAGAAAATCAGGTTTGGAGGAGGAGAGATGGTGTTCAACAGAGGGAAAATTAGAGGAAAGTCCGCGAATGTTGTAAAAGTTAATAGAAAGAGTAACAGGCCAAGGTCCAGGTAATTTTGAGGGGTCGTCAGGGGAAGGTCGGGCGGGATAAATGCCCCCCCCCCCCCCCCCCCCGCCGGGGACTCCGAGGCTGGCCTAAGATTCATAATTTTGGATCAAATTTGCTTTGGAGGAATGAAGTGTGGTGTGCATGTTTAGTGTAGTGAAGTGGATAGGAGGAGGATGTGTTTGTGAGAGCTAGCTGGATTCTTCTCTGTGTAAATGAGGCACAAAGAAAATCAGTAAGAGAGGCCAAGCAAATGAAACAGGAGTTCCAGCGACTCTTTGTCACATGCCTATAACCTCACCTGGGTCTAGCCCTGATTGATTGGTGCCTACAATCTCTCCACTAAAAAAAAAAAATATATATATATATATATACTGTATATATGTGTGTCTGTGTGTGTGTGTGTGTGTGTGTGTGTGTGTGTGTGTGTGTGTGTGTGTGTGTGTGCTAAAATCCAACTGCACACAAATGCACAGTATATACAGTAGATATGTACAGTACAGCCAGAGAGAGAGAGAGAGAGAGAGAGAGAGATCTGTGTCCCACAAACTGTTCTTTCCTCTCCCATAAACATTATGCTATGCAAGGTGCAGTTGGTTCCATTACAGGATTACCTGTAGATTGATATCTAATTAGTTGATAAATGGATATTAATCGTGGTTAGCCTATGTGTTGACCCGTTAACTGTCTTGGGGTGTAATGGTTAGAGTGTTTCAGTTATATAGTGGTTTCCCAAGTTCGAATCCCGGGAGGCTCACATGCTTTTATTAATTTCATTTGGGGGGGATTGATATTCAGAATTAAATATAAATTCATTTTTTGTTCTGTAGGTTGAGGAACAGTTCGTTGCGATGTCGGTTTATTGAGATCGGTGCCCCATAAACAAAAAATCCTCTCACATAAGCATATATGTGCTGTTCATAGTGCAGTTGGGTCCAGTACATAGTTAGATTGATATCCAGTATTCGATAAGTGGATTAATATTGTGGTCACTTTAAACTGTCAGAGTGCTTAAGTTTAATATGTGGTGTTCCGAGTTCGAATCTCCCTCAGGATCACATGCTTTCATTAATTCCATTAGGGGATGAGAGATGTTAAAATAAAAAAAAATAATAAAAAAAATACCTACTGTATATAATAAAACTAGACAATACTTGGAGTAATTTCTTCTTGTACTTAATTTGCACTACTCTACTTCATTATAAGCTAACTGACATACCTTAGAAATTCCCTTTGTTACTATTAAACTTTAATATAGGTGTAGTCCCTCAAACTCAGTCACTATAGTCGACATTAGTACCAAAATGTTCTTCTCTTTACAGTCAAATATTTCATAACCATGATAAATATTTGGGAATACACATACAGAATATATATATATATTTTTTTTTTTTTTTTTTTTTTTTTAAGAGACAATGAACGGAGGAAGGAAAAACACAGATAAAACAAAAAGGTCCATGTGCCTAAAGGCATCCTCCATTCATAAAATGTTTGTAACAACTGGATTTAAACATTTGTAGATTGTAAGTTTGTGGAAAGCAATTCGAGGGAAGTGAATTCCAAAGAGTAGTAGCTCTGGGGATAAATGAATTCTGATAAGCAGAAGTTCTGCATTGTGGAGGAGAAAGTGTAAATTCATGGGCGCTCTCAGCTGCCCTAGTTCTACGGGAAAGATGTGGAGAGGCGGCACAATTGAAGCAAGTTCCTCGGAACAATTGCTGTGAAAATATCTGTAGAATAATGCAAGGGATGCAACGTTTCTTCGTATGGATAATGTAGGAAGTTCCTGTGTGATTGCAGGGTTATGATTAATCTAATAGCTTTATTTTGAATTTTGTCCAACTGCCTCAATGCAACCACTCCACTTCCACCCCACAGAGGTGAACAGTAATCCATCTGAGAACGCACATGACTTTTATATATCACGGCCAACTGCTCGTCAGTGAAGAATTCTCGAACTCTGTACAGGAGTCCCAGTTTTTTAGAGGCATTCTTAGCAATGCTTCTAACATAATGTGTCCAGCTCAAGTTAGTAGTTAATGTTACACCGAGAATGTCAATACTAGGGGAAGTGGGAATATTTACATCATTAACAAATATATGGGAGTCAGTGAGATTCTGTCGGTTAGAAAATTGAATGTACTTGGTTTTCTGTGCATTAAAGGAAACTAGATTCTTTTGTCCCCATCCATTAATTCTAGAAAGGTCCTGGTTCAGAGAAATTGCAGTGTTTATTTTTGAATTTATAAGATCGGGTTGGGTGACAGAATTGGTAAATATGAAGGAATATGCATTAACCAACCCCTTCAGCACCATGACGTGTTTTTACCTTTGAGTATGGCTAAAAATAGACGGTTTTATGCAGTTTAAGTAGGACCTATGTTATTGAGAGAGTTTATTGAGATCGTTTATACCCATTTGAGTCGATAGGTAGATTATTAACTGAAGAAAATCGTCTAATGGTGACCAGAATACGATTAAAATTACGCAATGGTGGTGAATGGGTTAATCATGGCACATGGACCTTTTTGTTTTATCTGTGTTTTTCCTTCCTCCGTTCATTGTCTCTTAAAAAATAAAAAATAAAATGATACAAAAATAAAGTATAATCCCGTTGTTTGATAATTAAGACCAGAAGCCAACTAACTATATAATAATACATAAATCAATTAATAAATTCCTGGTTGAAAGCACAAGATGTTCACATACTGTAACATCTAGGACTCTATTGTTAATAGTGGCAATATGTCTAGTGTCTGATCGTGGTTTGTAAAATGTGTATGCAATCATCCACCTATATGTTACCCATGATATCTTTTTACTTTGATAGTTAAGAGTAGTAGTATTTGGTTACCGCAAGGAATTTCTTCTCTAATAGATCATAGGATACAGGATAACCTAGCAAATAGATGTTCTTATGCTACCGTATATAATATAAACAAATACGGTTTAATATGAAATATGAATATATAGGTTATTCATATGCAAGGGGATTAACTAGAGTTGAACTCATTATTGCAAGTATGTCCTCTCTCTCTCTCTCTCTCTCTCTCTCTCTCTCTCTCTCTCTCTCTCTCTCTCTCTCTCTCTCTCTCTCTCTAACAGGCGACACAAACACGGCAAATCTGCATTGTACCGAGTGATTGGAAAGATGCGAACATTACGCCGATATACAAGAAGGGTAGCAAGGCCAAAGCGAGTAATTACAGACCAATTAGCCTAACTTCAATTGTAGGAAAAATCATGGAAAAAATCATTAGAGATAAGATTGTAGATTACCTCGAATCAAACAACCTAATCAAAAATAGTCAACACGGCTTTAGATCAAATAAGTCATGCCTAACAAATTTGATTGAATTTTATAACAAACTATTCACATATAACGACATGACGAAATCACTAGATATAATCTTCTTGGACTTTCAAAAAGCTTTCGACAAGGTGCCTCACCGAAAACTATTGGCTAAACTGGAGAGGATAGGTATCAAAGGTGAAATTCATTCTTGGATAAAAAATTGGCTTACAGACAGACAGAGAGTGGTGATAAATGGAGTGGAATCGGAGTGGGAGCCTGTCACTAGTGGAGTTCCACAGGGTTCAGTCCTTGGACCGGTCCTGTTTCTCATTTACATTAACGATATCGATGTAGGGGTAAACAACACCATTTCCAAATTCGCCGACGATACAAAAATAGGAAATACAGTCCTGAACGAAGATGATAGAAATGCGTTGCAATCTGATTTAAACAAGATATCAGAGTGGTCGAAAAAATGGCAGATGCCCTTCAATGTCGATAAATGTCAGGTGCTGCAGGTTGGTAGCAGAAATATGAAATACAAATACGAAATGAATGGCAAACAAATAAAAACCGCAACGGTAGTAAAAGACCTAGGGGTACTAATATCTGAAAACCTAAAAACTTCCGACCAATGTATAGCAGCTGCAAATAAGGCAAACATAGCATTGGGCTTTATTAAACGAAAATTTACATATAAACATGAAACGTAATAGTGCCACTGTTCAAAAGTATGGTGAGGCCCCACCTTGAATATGGTGTGCAGTTCTGGTCACCTTATCTGATCAAGGACATTGTAAGACTCGAGTCAGTACAGCGTAGAGCGACGAAGATGATACCCTCATTAAGTAATAAACCATATGAAGAAAGACTTAAACGATTGAACCTGTTCTCATTAAAAAAGAGGAGGTTGAGGGGTCAGCTTATTGAGTGCTTTAAGATACTAAAAGGTTTCGACAAAGTCGATGTAAATGCACTATTCACATTAAACAATACTAATCAAACTCGCGGAAATGGAATGAAATTAAAAACCAAAAAGGCAAACCTAGATGTCACAAAGAGTTTCTTCACCTACAGTGTGGCGACAGAGTGGAATAAACTACCAGCGAGAGTGGTGGAGAGCGACACAATAAACGCCTTCAAGGGAAGGCTTGACCTCTATCTGCAGAGGGCTGGGGTGATATGAATGGAAAAAAAAAAAAAAAAAAAAAAAAAAAAAAAAAAAAAAAAAAAAATGTATGTATATGTATGTGTGTGCACTGTACAGTATGTATATGTGTGTATGTATGTATGTGTATATGTATGTGTATATATATGTATATATATATATGTATATGTATGTATGTGTGTGTGTGTATGTGTATATATGCATATATGCATATTATAGTTTGTAAGGCCAGACTGCCTAGTAAGGACCTTGAGGTCTGTGTGGTCTGTGTATCTATGTAGCTCTATGTAGCTCTATGTAGCTCTCTCTTTCTCATTTCACAAGCTATTATTCCACTTCCATTGCTGTCGGTTATTCTGTCTCTCTAGATCAGTACGTTCTTTAAGTGTTGCATATTATCTTGCTCCCATTAAATGCTATACTTACATATACATAATCATCACTCTCTCTCTCTCCAGCATCATACCTAACTTACGGAAGTGCAACTCATGCTCTGGACGCCTTGGCAACACTATCTTTGCAAGCAATGAATAATTAATGTCCAGGTTTTGCAGCCAACGTAAAGACCTTGAAGGAAACCTGTGAAAGGCAAGCCAACCAATTGAATCTCTTACTCACAGAGTCAATGTTCTTGCAGAGTTTGTGGCTGCTACTGTCAGCTTGAAGCTCCTTAGCCACCCACCAATGTAAATGCTGTTTTCAATAATGAGGGTCATACCATAGATAGTTCGATTGCTGAAGTAACTGAAGCAGTCAGCCCGGACAATAATAACCCTTCCCCTCCCCTGGTTAACTTCCAGGTAATTAGAAACGGAAAAGAAAAATCGGTCATCCCAATCACAACTTTCAATTCCTTCAAGATTCTCGCAGATATTGAAAATTATCATAAGTCCAACTCGTAGGAGATTCTATGGTCTGAGGCCAGTTGACCTAGTTTTGTGGGAGGGCGCCAAGGAGCAGGAAACATTTCTGTATACCAGGTGCAAGCCTGGATGATATCACTGCTGCTAATGATGAGGTCTCAAATTTTGAAAATGATGACCCTCTACCTCATTCACGCAGGGAACAATAACATAAAGCAGACAAGGTCGGAAGAACTAGAAGAGTACCGAAAATTGATCCGGCAATTTAATGACAAGTCAAATAATTATTTCCGGTTACTTCCCAGGATTGAAACGGAATTTCATTTTTATGACAGGGCGTTCAGCCTAAGCAACAGATTACAATGTCTATGTGTGAAAGAAGGGGTAGATGTTGTCAATGTCTGGGATGACTTCTACCAGCAAACACATCTGTTTACTGGAGACCGGTCTCCAGTTGAACCAAGTGGGTTCAGCTCGTTTTGGCCGAATCCTAAATGATGCAATTCGCGTTTTCCGTTAAACAAAAACCTTAGCTGGTTGGGAGCAGTAAGGCGAGTCAATATAATACATAACAAAATCAGTGCATCACCTCATCTTCGCGACGAAAATTCAAAGTACATCAAAATATTTGTTTTCGCAAATGCTCGTAACGTAATAAATTATCGGCCCGAGAAGAAATAGTTCTCACTGAAAATGTTGACATAATAAGAATTTCCGAGTCCTGGCTGAACACTGAGAAAAGACAGTATTTAGCAGAGTATGCCATTCCAGACTACATAACGTTTGATTCCAGACGAATAAATACAAACCGAGGAGGAGTTCTACTGTAAGTTGAAAATTATCTTAATCCTATCCCGGTTCCCAAACAATCAAAAGAAAATATTGCAATATTTGTTTTTTCTATGTGTAAGAAGGACACAAAAGGCAGGTTGCCTGTAACGAGTGTTTCCCCCAAAGGCAAAAGAGCGACAGAGCCAAGTTCAATGGACGTTGGGGTCAAAATGCCTGGACACACGAAGTTTAAAGCAGTTTAACTCATAGGATGAAGGAAAGATCGATTGAGGGAGAGAGTTCCAGAGTTCAATTGTGGCGTAAAAGAAATACTGAGAGAATTTGCCAATTCTGGGGGTTGGAGAGCTGTACAGAATGGGAGTGGGACTGTGTTGAAAGGCGGGTGCCTCGCACTCACTGCAAAGGAGGGTGTATGCACTCAGAGAGCTCTGAAGAACACTGATTATTGTAATAGCGATAGAAGAGTGAGAGAGATGCAACATTGCAGCGTGTAGAAAGAGATTGTAGGGAACTAGTAAGAGGAAGTGAGTTGATGAGGTGAAATGCTTTTGATTCTACTCTTTCGAGAAGTGCGGTATGGGTGGAGCCTCCCCACACATGCAAACAATACTCAATACTGGGGCGCACTGTGCCCTGATACAGACAGAGCAAGAAGCTGCGTGGTGGTATAGAACCCACAAAGACAGTTTAACACACCCAACTTTTGGGCAGCCGTTATAGCAAGAGTATTAATATGAAATTTCCAAGAAAGATCGGACGAAAAAGATACAGATAGAATATTGAAAGAAGATGGAGGGCTGATTTGTGTATTGTTGAAGAATAATTTATAGTCTTGTGGAATATTGTGATGGAGAAAAGATAACCGTTGGATTAATGTATCGACCACCTGCTCAACCATCAAATGTGGACACAAAGATTTATCATTAAATTTCAGATAAAAGTATTGACCATGATATAGTGCTTTTTGGAGACTTTACCTTACCGGTTCCAAAATGGGGTGACAGCCTGACATCTCCCACAGGTTCAAATGTGTACACTAATTTGTTAGAAAGTTCACTTTATCAATTTGTTGAAGCTCCAACGCGAGGCAATAATGTCCTTGATTTAATTTTTGCTACAAAGGATGACTTGGTAAACCAAGTAATAGTAGAAGAAATCAGTACAAGTGATCATCGAATGATTATTCTCAACAGTAAATTTACCAGCAATAAAAGTAGCAATAGCCACGAGAAAGTACCTAAAGTAGCGAGCAAATGTTCACAAACTCCGAGATATTCTTGACAAATTGTATTGGAGCTTCATAAACCACGATAGAGATATACATGTTAAATGGGAATCACTCACAGATCTACAGTATATAATAATGCAATAGTAAGCTGCATACCTAAAAAAACCGCCGTTCGTAATGATAAAGCAAAATGGTGACACAATGAAATCAAAGACTGCTTCTCAGCCAAGAAAACCGTTCATGACTCATTTACTAGAAAATATAATGAAGCTGATAGGTTAAACTACATTACTCTTCCACGAAAAGCCAAGAAACCTATTAATCAAAGAAAGACAAATCTAGAATCATGTATTGTAATCTTAAGCAAGGTAAACCCAAAGAATTCTATAGATTAATCAGAAGTAATAAGTTAAATACTTCATCAATTGGACCACAAGTTGTTGTTGTTGCTGTTCCCCAGGCTGCCTGGCCGAACAGCTCCACGGCCCCGAGCAAGGCCAAGGCCATAACTGAGCGCCCCCACAGAACCCTCCCTGCCTACCACAATAAAGCCTGGGTGACCGAAGCCACTCCATGGCGGGGAGCTGAGGAGGGTGCAGAAACGCCCGGGAAACCAAAGCCCCACCAGGGCCCTTTGCCCCTCAGCAATTATGAAGAGAAAGTTGAGGGGCAAAGGAAAAATGTGATGCTTTGGCTTCCAATCAGCCAACCTCTAGGTTGGCAGATTTTGAGGTCAATCCACAGAAGAGACGCCGTCACTTGAGATCTAGAAATTATATAATTAAGGAACAGTCAGAGTAAGGTATGGGTATGGCAGAGATTGCTCAGGTCTAACTCTGATAGACCAGCCCATCACCACATGTTAATGTAAGCGGTGTTCATGTCGATGAGGAAGTTCAAATGAGTAACACTCTAAACGACTTTTTTTAATCAGTATTTACAAAAGAGGATCTGAACACAATTCTCCCAAACATTCCATTGTATTTACATAATCAGGACATTATAAGAAAAATCGAAATTACAAAGAAAGATGTAATCAACAGCACAAACAAACTTAAAGCTAATAACAATCCTGGCCCGGACACAATCTCCCGAGAGTTCTTAAAGAAATCAAGGAAAATATTTCAAAACCATTAACTCTCCTTTTTACAAAACAATACAGAGTGGCATCGTGCCAGCTGAATGGAGACTAGCTAATGTAACACCCATCTTTAAGAAAGGAAACAAATCCCTATTTAGTAAGTATCGTACTATCAGCTTGACTTCAATTATATGTAAATTCCATGCAACAATTATTCGAGACAAAATAGTATATAATCTAGAAAAAAATAACATTATACAAGATTCATAGCATGGTTTCCGAAACAAGCGTTCATGCCTAACAAATCTCCTAAACTTTTGTTATATGATATTTTCAACAAGCACAGTGAAATTAAAGCAGAGACATAGTCTACTTTGACTTTCAGAAAGCCTTTGAGAAAGTTCCCCATAAGCGTCTCCTGATGTAACATGGCATACAAGGGAGCGTGTTCCACTGGATCGAAAACTGGCTAACTGGACGAATGCAACGAATAGCAATAAACAGTAAAGCATCGAACTGGAGTAAAGTCACAAGCAGTGTAGGCCTACCCCAGGGGTTAGTGCACGGACCTGTCCTCTTCTTGATTGATATAAATGACATTGATGACGGTCTGTCTCTCGTGTAGCATTTCAACATTTGCAAATGATTTAGATAAACTGCAATACTGGGCTAAGACCTGTCAAATGAGCTTCAATATCGATAAATGTAAAGTACTGCATAGACGTTATTGGAACTATAATGCAAATTATTCAATGGGCGGTATTCAACTCAAAAGTGTCAATAAAGTAACTGATGTAGGAGTAACAATTTCAAATATGTTTAAACCAGGCAAAAAATGTGCTTTAGAAGTAATGAAAGCAAATACGATTATTGGATTAATGTTGGTAGATTTTTCGAATACAAAACCGAAGATGTTATTCTCACCTTGCTATCAAAAGGATATACAGTAGAGAAACTTGAAAGACTAAGAAATAAGCCATATGAAAAACGTCTAGACTCTAGAGGAATTAAACCTTTTAGCTTGACTAAGTGCAGACTACGAGGAGATATAATTCAAGTATTTAAGATAATTAAAGGTATCGACAATATGGATGCAAACAAATATTTCACATTCGATTATTCAAATTACACACAAGGAAATGGTTGTAAACTCATCCGTAAACCCTTTCACTCTCATGAAGCAAAGCATTTATTTTTCAACTGAGTGGTAAACTTATGGAATATTATAGACTGCAGCACTGTTGAAGCCTTCAAAAGCAAGTTAGACAAATATCTCGCCCTTAATCTGCGTTTACAGATAAATTACAAGACACGCCCACATTACTTTTTTTGGTAGAATATAAATAGTAGGTACAGTAGTTCTATTTTCTTATTTTTCTGTCGAGTACCATGTCAGTTTATCATTCTGCATGGAAAATATAAATCCTGTCCTGTTTAAGCTATATCTTCTCTCTTACTCGATAGTGGTATTTTATATACAAGCAGCCGCGTAAGGAACAGTGGATCAGTTGTTGCTTACTTTTCTGTGTACTTCTTTGTAGTAACCGCATGTCACAACCGTCCTGTTAATGGCACCACCAAACGAATATGAGGTTATGGTAAATGTCTTGTACATATTCGTAATCAGGTTGAAAGTTTAAATAAAGCAAGAAAATTGCTTTTCAAAATATATTCACCCTCATTCTCCCAAATACCTGGAAGAACCTTGATGTCCGAATAATTTTATTCTTAGAGATCTTACAATCGTAATCGCCGTCATCAAAATAGTAATTTGCTTAGTGCTACAACTAATATTATTATTAGGCCTACTACTTCTTCTACTACTACTACTACTACTACTACCCTTACAACATTAAGGAAGGTCATAGTGTACACCTTTACCATATACTACTACCACTCAGCCTGTGCATCCCCTCTTTGGACCCTAAACCAGGTCAGAACAGTCATCAAAGCGCCCGACTTGGTAGTCATTCAGCTACTTCCTATTCCGGGGTAAGCACTCAGACTCATCATCGTGGATTACTACTACTACATTGATTTTTATTTAATATTGTGCATACATTTTATTTTACAAGCATCAGATATTACTATTCTACACCATGCAACTTCAATCCAGTCGCCTCCCTATGCGACCCTCTGCCACTGCTGCCTCGTAGTCCACTTCTGCCACCGTCGCTGGTTGTGGTGCAGACCGTCTTGTTCCCCGCAGGCATAGTAGTGCTGATCTGAGCAATGAGAAAGATAGACGGTACCTCATCCAGGCTACGACGTGGCTCCTGGGCTGTTGCTTCTTCTCTGCGATGATCTCTGCAAGCCTTGAATAGAAGCACTGGGCCCTGGGTCCCATCCCTCCAGATGTGGTGAAGACTAGTGGGGTAAAGCTGCCTTGTTCGATATTTAAGATCCTTTCCCCATATGCCCTGACCTTCTCTTGTTCGTTCCTCTTGTGTACAGCATCCAGAGACAGCTCTCTGTAGCTATGGGCCATTGGGTCAAATACTCTTATGTCAAAGAACGCTCGCTGTGCATTTGTCCAAAAACCTCTTGCACTAACGTCCACTCGTGCTTCATTGGATGTGTTGGCCGTCCTGTGCTGCAAGATCTCTCCATCCAAGGGAATGAGTGATGATTCGCGCACCACATCTCTACACACCTCCCTGAGCATGTTCGCCGTTACATCTCTTACTTCATCGTGCCTGATGCTGATGAATCCTCCTTTCTTACATATCATGGAGTGGTCTGCATCGTTGTTGGTTCCACAAACGCATCGATCGGACAGTTCTTCAATCGGCCAATCATACCTCAGTGCAATAGCATCATTAAATTCTTGTTTGTTGAGAGTGAAGCCTTTTGCCTTGATGGTAGTGTTGTCAGCCAATTTGAAGCACCCATTTCTTGTGCTATTTGTAGTTTTCTTGGTTGTCTCCAGGAAATTTGTCCCATCAATTGTGCCAGGTCATTTTTCTGTGAGTTTTGCCTCTCTGACGTGATGGTCTTTCTGATGTTGTAGATGTCCGCCTGGTCCATTTCAATCGTCAGAATCTTGTGCTACGATACGATACGGTCAGTGAGAGATCCTGTTATCTTTACAGAGTTCAGGTATTCCGTTGTCGCCTTCCTCACTGGGTTGATGATTCCCAGCCCTCCCAACCTAGAAGGCAGTGCGAGCAACTCCCTCTCTGTATCACTCGGGGTGTGCGACTTTACCTACGCTGGGATGAGTTTGTCTCTGATGGCATCTTCCAGCGGTTGAAGTAATGCGCTCACATTTGGAACGGTTCGCATCAAGTAGGTCCAGCGATGTTTGACCCCATATGTGAATGCTGAATACGCAGCCTGTGGTTCCGTCTTTGCAATATTGGCCAGTTTTTCATTTTTTTTTACCCACTCCCTGACCTTCTCCTCTATGTATTTGTTCATGAACTTTTACCAGATCAAAGAGATATCCTAGAAGCCTTCTTCCTATTAATATATATAAGTTAATCCCACACACTCGCAGCTGAACTTCCTCCTCTATAGTCTATTTTTTTCCAGCTGAGGGTAAAGTGTCATGTTTCTATCTTTGTTACTCAGCTATAAGGTAGATTTTGTACCGAAATATGTTGTTAATTATGAAAACTTGGCATTAATACGACACACAGCCATAGTAGTTTCATATATTTCCATCAAGTATCGATAAATCATCTACTAAGGGATTCAATTTACCATCAGCTGGAAAAAAATAGAGTATAGTGTTTTGGAGGTTTCCTGAGCCTCTTGGTCTAGGCTTTTATAATTGTCGATGTGTGTATTAGGTATGGAAGCTGTAAGGAATGGAAGAGCTCGCAATTACTGGGGAGAGAGGAGGATCAAGGAATACAAAGGACACACAAACTGCAACACACCTATCGATCCTTACGGGGTAGTATTGGTTATCTACACTGCTAAGATACTAACTTCTAGTTAGATAAAAAGATAGTAAAGCAGAAGGCTTCTCCCCACCCACCACTCCCTCCAGCCTACGTTGGCGTGGAAATAGTTGAGAAAAAATACCATGCAGCATGGAAAAACTGAAATGGAATTTCGGGTAAGATAGGGTGAAAGAAGATTAATTATTAGTTTATGAATTGTCTACATCAAAGATCCTCAAAAACAAAAAAATAAGAAAATGCATTATACAGTATACAGTTTATATATATATATATACCGGTATATATATATATAAATATATATAAAACATAGTTGCGGCCAAGAGTAAAATAGTACGCACAAATTATATTTACGTTGCGATCTGTGGTGTATCTTCATTACGAGTTAGAGTTATCTGAAAGAAACACTGTTAATTGAGGGTTACTAGCCAATTATATATATAGACTTTTTTTGTTATCTTAATTGTATCACAATTCACAATGTTTGAAGGAGGAGAAGCAGGAGACAGAAGAGAAGAAGAAAATTATGATGATAATGATGAAAGAGAGGACAAAAAGGTGTATTAATACTGTCAATTGGGTTAGGGGAATTAATAGGAAATTGGGAGGTTGCAATTACCGGGGAAAAAGAAAAAGATGGAGACGATGAGGAGGAGGAGAATACAAAGGAAGGCAAGCAACAACAGACCTAATGGTCCTTACTAGGCTGCTTGTTTAAAAAAAAAAAATATATATATATATACCGGTATATATATATATATATATATATATATATATATACACACATAGACTGCAGGGTGGAGTTAGGTAAAGCGTCGGCTATCGTTCTGACGGTCGACGGTTCGAACCCCACTGAGAGATTAAAACATATATATATAAATATATATATATATATATATATATATATATATATAATTATATATATAAATACTGTATATATATATATATATATATATATATATATATATATATATATATATATAATATATAAAGATTGCCACAACCATCGACTGAAAGGATTCAGCTCCAGAGAGACTGTGGTCAGAAAACAAAATTATAGTACTATTTACCAACACTGAAACGGCCACATTATTCAGGCACAACCGTAGTCAGTCGGGGGTTCATGGCAAGATTTGTGTCAAGGCGATATTTGAATGTTTTTACTGTATGGCACTCTACAGCACGTCAAGGCGATATTTGAATGTGTGTACTGTATGGCACTCTACAGCATGTCAAGGCGATATTTGAATGTTTGTACTGTATGGCACTCTACAGCACTTCAAGGCGATATTTGAATGTGTTTACTGTATGGCACTCTACAGCACGTCAAGGCGATATTTGAATGTTTTTACTGTATGGCACTCTACAGCACGTCAAGGTGATATTTGAATGTTTGTACTGTATGGCACTCTACAGCACGTCAAGGCGATATTTGAATGTTTGTACTGTATGGCACTCTACAGCACTTCAAGGCGATATATGAATGTTTTTACTGTATGGCACTCTACAGCACGTCAAGGCGATATTTGAATGTTTGTACTGAATGGCACTCTACAGCACGTCAAGGCGATATTTGAATGTTTGTACTGTATGGCACTCTACAGCACTTCAAGGCGATATTTGAATGTTTGTACTGTATGGCACTCTACAGCACTTCAAGGCGATATTTGAATGTTTGTACTGTATGGCACTCTACAGCACTTCAAGGCGATATTTGAATGTTTGTACTGTATGGCACTCTACAGCACTTCAAGGCGATATTTGAATGTTTGTACTGTATGGCACTCTACAGCACTTCAAGGCGATATTTGAATGTTTGTACTGTATGACACTCTACAGCACTTCAAGGCGATATTTGAATGTTTGTACTGTATGGCACTCTACAGCACTTCAAGGCGATATTTGAATGTTTGTACTGTATGGCACTCTACAGCACTTCAAGGCGATTTTTTAATGTTTGTACTGTATGACACTCTACAGCACTTCAAGGCGATATTTGAATGTTTGTACTGTATGGCACTCTACAGCACTTCTAGGCAAATTATTCTATAAGTTGACCACTTTGCTGAAAAAGAAATGCTGGCTTCATGTGAATGAAACGCCTTTCCGACAATTTTGTAGCCATTATTTCTTGTGTAATTTGAGATATCTAGTGTGTAGTAGTGTGTAGTAGATGGGATGGCCTTTCTTAATTTTAAAACTTAGTATAGGTCCCCTCATATTCTGCAGTTTGTCAAGGTAAATAGGCTTAACTCTTTTAGTTGTTCCTCATACGGTTAATTTCTTAGTCGGGGAATCATTTTAGTTACTCTCCGTTGTTATCTCTCTATTTTCCAATGTCCTTTATATAGTATGACGACGAAAACTGGACACAATAAGAATGAGGAGAAGATGAAGAAATAAGAACACAGTTGGTGAAGAAGAGGAAGAAGAAGAAGGTGACGATGATGATGATATTGATGAAAAGAAAGAAATGGCGAAATACATTAGGGAAAGGACAATTTAATACTATTGTCAGATGTCGGGGTTGTAAGAAATTGGGACGGTCGCAATTACTGGGGTAGAAGGAAAAGAAGAAGACTCGGAACAAGAAGATGATGATTATGAAGGTACTGATGGAGAAAAAAACACGCGTATATATTTTGTTCCATAGAATCTATATATAGGAAGGAGAAAAAGGCAAAGCTGCCTGTAACAAGTGTTTCCCCCAAAGTTGAAAGAGTGATAGAGCCAAATTCATGGTACGTTAAAGTCAAAATGTCTGGACACAGGGAGTTTGAAGCAGCTTAAGTCATGGGATGAGGGAAAGACAGATTGAGGAAGAGAGTTCTAAAATTTACTAGATACGTAGAAGAAAGACTGGGACAATCGGTTCAGTCTTGGGCTAAAGAGTAGAACAGAATAAGGGTGGGAGTATGTTGAAAGGAGGGTGCCCCCAATCTACCTAAGCGGGGAAGTATACACTGAGAAAGATATGAAGAACATTGATTATTGCAATAGCGGTAAAAGAGTGAGAGAGAACCCACATTGTGGCGTGTATAGAGAGATTATCGCGAATTAGTAAGAGGGTGTGAGTTGATGAGACACAATACTTTTGACTCTACCCTTTCGAGAAGTGTGGTATGGGTGGAACATCGCCACACAGGCGAACACTACTCGATACAAGGGCGCACTGTGCCCCTATACAAAGCAAGAATCTGTGCGGGGGTTAAAAACCAACAGAGATGGTTGAGCATACAAAACTTCTGGGAAGTTGTTTTAGCAAGAGTGGTAGTATGATCTTTACAAGAAAGGTCAGAAGAAAAGGAAACACCAAAGAATACTGAGAAAAGATGAATTGTTGATTTGTGTATTGTTGAAGTATATGGGACAGTCGTGTGAAAGTTCGTGACGGGCAGGTAAATGGAGAAATTGGGTTTTTGAAAGCATTGAAAGTAAGAAGGTTTCTCTTCCCCAATCGGATTAAGTTGATAGACCAAAATATAGGCGTGCTATGGCCTCATCACGTGAGTTTTTAAGTGATTGCATGCTGGTTTGTTGTGGAAAACTAGTTCATTAGTGTAAGGTACATCCGCATTTGAGTGAATATGACTGGAGGTATAGTTGAGAAGATCATCAATTAATATTTGAAAGAGAAGTGGAAACATGACAAAACCCTAAGGAACACCGAAGTTGATGGGTTCAGGAAGTAAGTGATGGCCATCCACAACCGCAGCTATGGAACAGCCAGAAAGGAATTTAGAGACAAGGGCACAGATGGAGGGATAGAAACCGAAGGGGGAAGTTTAGAAATTAAATATTTGGGCTAGAGTCTATGGAAGGCTTTCAATATGTCTAGCACATTAGAAGAGGTCACACTGAAGTACCGGAAGGAGGATGACCAAGAGTTAGTAAGATAAGAAAGATCACCAGTAGAGCGGCTGGTAAGGAAACCATACTGGCGATATTGAAAGTAGATTATGGGAAGACATATGTTTAAGGAATTCTGAATTCAGAATAGGTAAAACAAAAATAGATTTGCAAGACATGAGAGCAATTGAAAGATTGTTGATGGGATGAGAGTGGTCACCTTTCTTTCGGACAGGTTGAGTGATAGCAAACTTCCAGCAAGAAGAAAATATGTTAGACGAAAGAGCCTGCCTAGGCAATGAACCAGCACGAAGATTTTGTTTTGAGTACAACAGGAAGAAAACCATCCATTGTGTATGCCTTGTTAGAATTAAGCCCTAAAAGGGCAGAAAGTGCATCCTTAGAAGAGATCATGAACTTAGGCATAAGTATGAGATAGGGGGTTAGAGAGGAAAGAACAAAACTAGAATCATCCAAGGTGGAGTTTTTTAGTGAAAGTCAGAGGAAGACGTGGCTGTGGTGCTGTCAGAGTGGAAAGATGAGGGAGTAAAATTGTTGAAGAGCTCTCTGGCTAGATGCCAGAAAGCTTGGGACAAGCTAGTGTTGGAAAGTTCAGAACATTAATTATTGATGAAAGAGTTTTTGGCAAATCGAAGAACAGATTTGTGTTGAGTTCGGGCAGAAACATAAAATGTATGAGATTTTCGAGTTTGAAGGTGATGGTACTATTTGAATGCTTCCTCCTTATTGCAGACAGCAGTAGACCAAGCGTGAGTTAACCTAGATTTATTTGCTGTAAGAAAAAAAATGGAATGTATGCATTCATGCCCGAGAGGATTACCTCGATAATGCGCTCGGCACACTCCGAGGGTTACCGGCCATGGAAGCAAAAATCATTCCATGGGAAATCAAAGAAGTACTGCTGAAGAGCCTCCCAGTCATCAGCGGCAAAGTGCCACAACCACTGCCGGCTGTGAGTATTAGATGGCCTTACTGGAGAGATAGGAGAGGTAACAGAGATAAGATTGTGATCGGACGAGGCCAACAGTGAAAAAAGGTTTACAGCATAAGTAGAAGGATTAGAGGTTCGAAATAAGTCAAGAATATTGAGCCGATCTTGAAGGCGGTCAGGGATACGATTAGGTTGCTGGACTAACTGCTCTAGGTCATTTAGGATAGAAAACATGTCAGCTTATTCACCAGATTGGTAAGTGAAATGAGAGGAGCTCATTGTCCTAAGACGGAGATTTTTGCGAAAAGAGAGATGGTTAGAATGTTTTCCACTTTAGAAGTAAGACAGTCAAAGAATGTTCGATAGTCAGTAGAATTAGTGGAGAGATAAATAGCACAGCCATATTTAGTTTGATTGTAACAAGAACGCTTTAGCAAGATAATTAAACATTCAGAGAAATCAAAGTTGAAAATATGAGAGAAAGCAAGATTGTTTCGCACATATACGCAACATTCACCTTTGCCTCGAAACTGTGGATAGAAATAGTAGTATGATGCAGAGAAGGGTTTACTGTCAGTAGTCCGAGACAACTGGGTTTCGGTGAGGAAGAAAATATCATGGTTGGCAGAGGAGAAGTGGTGTTACACAGAGAGGAAGTTAGAGGTAAGGCCAATTGATGGTAGAGTATCAGGTAGTGATCCAGAGCAATTTTATGGGTGAGCAACAGGGACCACCCACTGAGGGCATTTCCCACTGAGGGCATTTCTGCCCCCCCCCCCCCCCACCCCAGGGTTCTCTGAGGCGGGTCATTGATCAGTCATTTTGATGTTGATACATTTTGAAAAGGTAGTGCAGTATATAGGGTGTTTGTAATATAGTGTGTTGAAAGAGAGAGTAGGGAGTTTAGGAGGACAAACTAAGGTTGCCCTCTATTTTGGTGAGGCGCAGAAAGGATCAGCAAAGGAGGCCAGGTGGTGAAACAGGAGTTCCGGTTGTCCTTAACACCCACCTGTAGTACTCCCCGAGAGAACCGCCCTGTTCGTCTGGTGCCTACAGCCTCCTCCTCCAATGCATTATTTATGTCATGTGTGGGGGCAGTAAGGAATTGACGAGGTTGCAATTGCTGGGGAAGCAAGAAAGATAAGAGGTCGCGGGGAAGGAAAAGAAAAAATGGAGAAGAAAAAGAAAATTATGGTAATGAAAATGATAACTTAGGAATACATTATGTACAGAATAGTGAGACGTTTGTCAGGTGTGGGGTCTTGGGGAGGTAAAAAATACTGGAGAAAGAGGAAAATAAAAAGGTGAGTAAGATAAAGGAGAAATGGAGAGAGGAGAAGTGAAGCACAATAGGAAACTCCTGAAATGGTCTTTGGCGTGGTATTTACGGCAGGTGCAGGAGGTTGTCTGAGGAATTGAGGAGCTTGTAATTCCTTGGGAGAAGAAGAAGGAGAAAAAAGAAAGAAGAACTCGAATAGGGTTAAAAAGAAGGATACGGAGAGGGAAATAATAGAAAACTTAAGTAGATGAGAAATAGGCAAAGAAAAGGTAAAACAGGCGACTGAGAAAAGAGAGAAAAATAAGATGCCGATGACGGAAAGTAGAGTAAGTTTAGAATAATGGAAAGCGCAATACACAGGGGATGAATTCAAGGGCAGAGAGAACACGAAGAAGACAGAAGAAAGGAGAAACATATTGAAGAAAAACACGATAAATAATGAAGAAAAATACAATGAGAAGAAGAATTCTATTAATAATAAGACTAGGAAACCAAAATTGATAATATGAGGAAGAAAGACCTTAAGACTGGTGTCATACGAGTGCATGGATCCGATCTATCTATCTATCAATTGCCTGACGCCATGATCCCCGAAGGGGTGGCCACAAACGAACCGCCCCCATGCACCTCTGTCCCCAGTCAGTCGACGCCCCTTCCCCCAACCAGCACTGCCTTCGTTCATATACTTCCTCACTCCATCCTTCCACCTCTCTTTCGGTCTACCTCTCCCTCTCTGTCCCTCCACCCCGCTCTCGTACACCCTCTTAGTCATTCTCTCGCTTTCCATACGTTCCATATGGCCGAACCATCTCAAGTTATTCCTTTTCACACTTTTCAGCACATCTACCTCCACACCACACCTCCTTCTTACTTCCTCATTAGTCTGTCTATCCCTCCATGTAACTCCGCACACACTCCTTAAGTAATTAATTTCCACTGCTCTCACTCTTTGTCTGAGTCTCTCAACCAACGTCCATGCTTCGCTTCCATAAGTCAGTGTCGGGATTACCACACTGTCATGCAAGGACTTCTTCACTTCCATACTGACCACCCTATTTCTTGTTACTGCTTTCAGCGTTCCTACAACCCTCTTCCCCTGTTTTACCCTCTCCCGCACTTCTTCATCCATAGTCCCATCTTTACTCAACACACTGCCCAGATACTTAAAAGAGTTGACGATCTCCATAGCCTGACCGTTCAGCTTCACCTCACACTCTGTGACTTCACCCCTTTCGAAGACCACAACCTTGCTCTTCCCCGTATTTACCTTCAAATTCCGTTTTTCGCACACTGTTCCAAACTCATTTACCAGACCCTGCAACTCCCATTCATTATCACTCATCAGAACTGTATCATCCGCAAACAGCAGTATAGGTAGCTTCCACTCAATTCCCTCCCTTTTCAGCGATACACCAACATCCACTGCTCTTGATAGTATTTCTTTCATGACTCCATCCATATATACAGTAAACAACCACGGGGACATCACACACCCCTGTTTCAAACCAACATTCAGGTCAAAGAACTCGCTCTGCTCACTCTCCACACGTACTGCCACCTTTGCACCCTCATACATGCTCTTCACTGCTTTCAGCAACTTGCCATCTACTCCGTATATTCTAAGTACTTTCCACAAACCTTCTCTATCCACTCTGTCATAGGCCTTCTCCAAGTCCATAAAGGCAGCATACACCTTTTGCTTCTTCTCCAGATATTTCTCCACAACACAATTCAGGGTAAAAATCTGATCTACACATCCTCTTCCCTTCCTAAAAACCTCCCTGCTCGTCGCCTATCCATTTCTCCATTCTCACTCTCACTCTCTCAATCACTACCCTACTGTATTCCTTCCCTACTACGCTTAGAAGACATATTCCTCGGTGGTTACCACACACTCCTCTTTCCCCTTTACCCTTATATAGGGGGACTATTATACCAGTCTTCCAGTCATCGGGTGCACTCCCCTTCTCCCATGCTAGTTTGCACATTTTCCATATCCATTCGATCACTATCTCACCACCATACCTCAACATTTCCCCACACACTCCATCTGTTCCTGGTGCTTTCCCCAACTTCACTCTTTTCATGGCTTCCCACACTTCTGACCTCATGATCTCCACCTCCTCCTCCACTACTTCTCTTCTTCTCCCTCCCATACCATATCCAGCTATGTTTGCTGGCTCTTCATTCCTTACATTTAGCAACTCATTGAAGTACTCCCTCCATCTTTCGACTCTCTCTTGCTTCTCGGCTAGCATTCTCCCATTCTTATCTTTCACACCCTTACTGTTTCCCTTGCTACCTTCCCTAACTTTCTTGACTTCTTTCCAGAACAGTTTCTTACTCTCTCTCCATTTCACACTCAGATTCCTTCCAAATTCCTCATCTACTCTTCTCTTAGTTTCCTTCACTACTCTCTTCACCACCCTCGTACTCTCCACGTACCTCGCTCGTTTCTGTCTCTCGGAATATTCATTCCCTCTACTACCCAACCACTCTCTATATGCTTTCTTCTTTTCTTCCACAGCTATTCTTACCTCTTCTGTCCACCATGCTGTACATTTCACTCCCCTCCCTCTTATCCTCACTCCACCCACCTCCTCACATGCTGCACAGGATATAAGTCACTTGATCAGATTTGATATAAACTAGGGTAGTGGCTATATTCGAACAATGCTATTTCGATTTTGAAATTATTGTATAGGTTGTTGGCTAAAATCAGAAACAAACTCCTTGAAGCACGTATACATTGCTTAAATACTATATAAGTCAATTACAAAAATATTAAAGAAAACCGACTGATACAGGTTGTTAGATATGGTGACGTGACAATCTGCATGCACACTACACACACCATAAAACAAGACTGGTACTGGTGACGACAACATTTATGTGTAGGTTGTTATGGGTCCGATACCATTACTGAGGGCCTCTAAAGGAAACTATTCACAATAACGTAGATCATACTATAACAATATATTAGTATAAAATCCTAAACAACAGGATGTCAGAGCCAGGGCCTCAACTCATTTATTTTAAAGGGTAACTCGAGCATATATCAGCCCCCACTACTCCAATTACATGGACATTTTTACCTCTCACCCGATAGCATAAAGGCATTCTGTGTCAAATGTTATTAAACCTGAAGCCTACAAGTGGTCAAAATAATTACATGCATTACATTTCACATTGTCAAATTATCACACAAATGAGTATTGAGTACTATTGTCGAACCTCTAATCTTATTTACAAATAAATAACTGAAGGAATGTGGAAATGCTTATATACGATCGTTAAACGACGCAAAACATTATAGGCAAATATATGGCCAAAATCGTGAGGACTTCATTGGGCACTGTTATATATCTTCTCTATGTTAATGATATTGTAAATTTATCTCCAAATTTGCTACCCATTCTTTTCGCGGATGATACAAATATATTTTTAAGTGGGGATAACACTGGTATTATCGTTGAGATCATGAATGTAGAAATGAAAACAATATTAGAATGGACTATAGCTAACAAGCTATCATTAGATAGTTAACATGCAAGGGAAAACCCTCTCAGTAGAGTACAACATACAAATTTTTTAGGAGTAGTCATAGATGATAGATTATGCTGGTGGGAACATATTAAATATATACAAAATACAATTTCAAAAGGTATTGGTATTAAATGCAAGGCAAGGAAATCGCTGAACACCTACACTGGTGACTTTATATAATTCCTTTGTATATCAGTGTATCACCTATGGTATAGAAGACTGGGTACAGCGAGTGATTGCCATATCAAACTTATTATAACATTGCAGAAAAGAGCGGTAAGAATACTTAAATCAGTTCACTACAGAGAACACACAAAACCTCTATTTAAGCCACTGAAATTATTACCTTTTCTGGACGTTTACGAGTTTACAGTTGTAAACTTATTGTTCAAGATTATGAAAAACTTATTACCTCCTATTCTAATGATATGTTTACCACGAATGTAAATATACAACACCTAAAGGTCGTTGCACACTGACACGACAGCCCCTTCACGACTGGCACGAACACCCACGACACATACAAATCCTGTGTCATGCCGAATTTACTAGAGAACGCGGCGAAAATGGATGGCATCGTTAGAGTCGTATATCTACCGTATCTCTACCGTATCTCTTCCGCACGACTTAATAAGACTCTAGCCGATACGGTGGAGAAACGAATACTACGAAGAAGATAGGAAAAGTCGTGCGAAGGGTACACGACTAGTCCACGGAAAAGATACGACCCAAAAGACTGCGATACAACTCAGAAGAATGGTATCGACGCCGTATCGACACCGTGAGACATGCAGCCGGATTGAGGCTAGATGCGCGATTGCCAACTCGACCGTTGCCAATTTTTCGCACGGCAGGCTTACGCAGCAGACGGCGTTGATACGGGCCACACGGCTTTTGATACGGACCATACGTCTTTGATACGGACCACACGATTGTGATACGGCGAGTTCGTGATGGAGACCAGACTCAGACGATTTCTTACAGTTGCCGGGGGATTCCCTCAAACTTTTGAACAGCTCAAAATCTCGTATCGAAACCCGATACGTCGCTTGGACCGTGATAGTCACCCACGGCTAGCTAATTTCCGATATCCATGATTATGTTGCCGATTCGCCTTATCAGGCTGAAATTTCGAATTGGGAACTCACCTGGAGGGGCTGCTGTGTCAGTGTGCAATGACATTATTTCCCAATATCCACGATTATGTTGCCGATTCGCCGTATCAGGCTGATATTTCGAGTCGGGAACTCGCCTGGAGGGGCTTCCGTGTCAGTTTGCAACGACCTTTAACTAGACAAAGTCACAGACTACATATTCCTATTGCTAGAACTAACTTAATGAAGAGAACATTTAAACACAAAGGTGTTTACATATGGAACAGTATAATGGGAAAAATGGATGCTCAATGTACTTTTGAATCATATAAAAAGAGACCTAAAGGTTACCTACTAAACAAATTATTATAAGAGATAATGTTTATTGTCATGGGTATGAACACATTTCTATTAGTCAAGAGACTGTGAATATTACTGTATAAGGGTTTCTTCTATGTTATTTAATGTATTTACTTTTTATTTATTTATTTATCTTATTGATTTATTTTTTTATTTTTGTTTTTGGGGGGATGCACTTTTTTTGTTTTTCGTTTGATGACTTACATTATTTGTATACAAAATCGATTAATGAGGACATACAGTATATGCCGCATGGCATCAGATCCTCATTGTCACATAAAATGTAAATGTGTTGTAACGTTAAGTTATTCTTTGTATTATGAAATTGTGACAATAAATTCTTTTGTATTTGTATTTTGTATTGTAATACAAGACACCAAAGAAAAGATGGACATGGACCAGGTAACTCTACGGAAGCAGGAAGTTGCTGTACCGTGATGACTATACAATATAGGTCAGAGAGGGGGCACGCACAAGGTGGATGGGGATATGGAATAGACAATGTTGAAGAAAACAGAGAACGAAGGAATATGAGAAGTATAACATATGAAGATAAGTTATATGAGTAAGGTGTGAAGGAAACGTAGGAAAAGATAAGCCTGAAATAGAACATTACATGAAGATAATTTGAGATGGAAAACTTAAGAAGGAAAAGGATATACTGTATAACATATATATATATATATATATACTGTATATATATATATATATATATATATATATATATATATATTACCCATTGGATTATTAAGCCAGTACACTGTAAGTCAAGAATACCATCAGGACTGGAGCCTTTCTGCGAGAACTCCAGTCCCTTGCCACAGATATATGAAAAACAACGCTTACTAAAGATAAACCAGCAGCATAGCAAATGCGTGTAGTATCAGAGGGGTGGTAGAAATTGAAAAATTAGTAAGAGGGAGGATAAACGAACTAAGGCAGGATACCGAAAGGAAATTACTGGGGAGAAAAACGAACAGGGTAGTATCAAACGGATGGCTGAAAAAATAAGGGTGGGGGGAATTTGCCGAGAAACGGCAACAAAGATTAGGCAGGGGTGCGAGAGAGCGGTAGCTATTTCTACCAAAGGGAAAGTACGGAACAAAAGTAGTCTTATAGGGTTGGCAGGGCAGAAAAAGAAGGCTTGGGGAGAGACGCAGCAAGTTATATCAAAGGGAATATACAGGGGAGAAAATGGAGGCTTGGTTAGGGGAGTGGAAATAAAGAATTAGCCGGATAGAACATAGAAGGAAAGGGTTCAATAACAATGTTGTCAAGGGATATATATATATATATATATATATATATATAACAGGGGAAGGAAGATTGGCACAGGGATCAATATTTAACTGATCAATGGGTCAGAGAGAATAGTATATGTACCAAAATTTGAAAGACCTAATAATTACGAGCTTTTTGTATTTATGTGTAGATGTTATTTTGAGTTGGTAGTATTTGTCAATGAGTGTCTATATTTCATTAGCTGTATAGTGAAATTTAGGCCTCAAAACTCATAAATTTTGTGTTTCTTGTAGACAAACAAGGTTAAAAGAAGCAGCAATTTCAGCATTAATAAGCTTAATATTTATTTGTTGAATATTTCTGGCAATTTTTCTCTGATGTTCAAGTAATTGGTAGAGAAGTTCTGCATAGTTGTGGTTTGGCCTCGACGTTTCAACTTGTTCACAAGTCATCTTCAGGAGAAGGAGTGATGAGTGGATCGGAGGTATATAGATAAGTTGAGAAAGACTATTTAAACAAATACTGGACCAGATAAGGGTAATGAGTTGAAGATTAGTTAGAGGTCTAGATTGGAGGGCAATAAATTTACTGAGATTAAGTATAGAGAGTAAGATTAAAGCTCGAAAATAAGAAATTAGTAGAAGTATCAAAAGCGACCTGGCTATACTGGTCTGCTCCATTGTAGCTGGTAATTTGTAACTATAAAGTGATGAGTGATAAAGATGGGGTCGTATTTATAGGGGTTAAGTTGATCTGGTAGGAGAGGTGGGAGAAGCTACTTCTAGCTCTGTGCTTCCTGATTGATGGCGTGCTGGCGCAGTATATATATATATATATATATATATATATATATATGTGTGTGCGTGTGTGTGTGTGTATGTATGTGTGTGTGTTCTATATATGCACATGTTCTATATATACACAACAATGAAATACCTACACATTATTATCCCTCATTTGTATTTCTCATCACATTATATTAGGATAATATATGGTAAATGTTACAATTTCTTCATGAATAACGGGCACCAATAAGTGTACGGACTGTTTTGCATTAACTTTGTGTATTTCCCTCATATGTACTTGTGTGTTAAGCACAACATTTACGGCCGGGATTGTCATATTTCTAACATTTTGAGTTGACAATCATTCATAGCCATTGCGGTACTTTAGGTTTCTGACAGACGGTGTCCCTCCGGTGTTAGTTTTACATTCATCCATTGGTACTATAGACAATGTATCGGCCAACCTCTGTCATATCGGGCCTATCTATCTATCTATCTATTGCCTGACGCCGTGATCCCCGTAGGGGTGGCCACGAACGAACCGCCCCATGCACCTCTGTCCCCAGTCAGTCGACGCCCCTCCTCCCAAACAGCCATATACTTCCTCACACTATCCTTCCACCTCTCCTTCGGTGCACCTTTCCCTCTCTGTCCTTCCACCTCGCTCTCGTACACTCTCTTAGTCATTCTATCGCTTTCCATACGTTCCTTATGGCCGAACCATCTCAAGTTGTTCCTTTTCACACTTTCCAGCACATCTACCTCCACTCCACACCTCCTTCTCACTTCCTCATCCGTCTGTCTATCCCTCCATGTAACTCCGCACGCACTTCTCAAGTAACTCATTTCCACCGCTCTCACTCTTGGTCTGAGTCTCTTCCCGAACGTCCATGGTTCGCTTCCGTAAGTTAGTGTCTGGATTACCACACTGTCATGCAAGGACTTCTTCACTTCCATACTGACCACCCTATTTTTTGTTACTGCTTTCAACGTTCCTACAACCCTCTTCCCCTGTTGCACCCTCTCCCGTACTTCTTCATCCATAGTCCCATATTTACTCAACACACTGCCCAGATACTTAAAAGAGCTGACGATCTCCATAGCCTGACCATTCAACTTCACCTCACACTCTGTGACTTCACCCCTTTCGAAGACCATAACCTTGCTCACTGGTGTAAATAACCTCTGTTTACTCTCAAATATGTCTAAACCCTTACTAAACATTCGACAATACTGATTTAGGAAAAATATTTAGGACTAAATTCAACACAGTTAAAAATAGAATGAAAGCCCCATGTTAGATAATTGCTGCACCAAAATGGTCTGCAGATAAATATATGACCGACCTCTTTAACTACAGTATTTGTAATTAGGACCAGAATGTATTAGTGTCAACAGGTGCAGTACAGGGGCCTAGATGTGAACCTGGGATAAGTGACGTGAAGGGCTGCTGTGATTTATAACTCTCATATCTTTGTTTCAAGTTTAATGGTAAATTCATGAGTTTACCCTTTTGTAATAATGGTCTTAAAAATTTTAATCATACTAAAACTAAGCAATAATTAATTATGTTAGTAAAATATGGTCATGCATCCACATAATTTGTTATAGGATATACAGGGTGTTCCGCGAGTTTTGTCAAATACTTCCAGAGATGAAATATTAAGTAATTCTAAGTAAAAACTTTTATATACACATAGGCTTTTTGGGGCATTGTTTTGTAGTTATGGACCCTTAAATTCGGCATTTTGGTGTTTTTTGTCATTTCTAACCCTGTTTTTCTTCAATAAGATGAGGATAGGAAAACAAACTATAAAGTGTATTATGAAACATGATATCAATACTTCAAACTGAATATTGCAAGAAACCAACAAAACTTAATTTTAAGCTCATCATCGCGGAAAGAAGAAATGAGCTACAGAGGAATTTTTTGTGTTTTTTGTCAGTTTAAACCCATTTTCTGAGTAACGAAAATGAATAGCGATACCGTTAAATGTTGTATGATGGTGCATGGTATCAATACTTAATGAAACAAATAAAAAATCCTCTGTAGCTCCTTTCTTCTTTCCGTGATGATGAGCTTAATATTAAGTTTCGCTGGTTTCTTGTAATATTCAACTCCATGTCAAGGGAATATGAAGTACGATGCAAGGAAGTTTTTGGTGTCAGTTTGAAGTATTGATATCATGCTTCCTAATACACGTTATATATTTTTTCCTATCCTCATCTTATTGAAGAAAAACAGGGTTAGAAATTACAAAAAACACCAAAATGCCGTCTAAAGGGTCCATAACTACAAAACAGTGCCCCAAAAAGCCTATGTGTATATAACAGTTTTTACTTAGAATTACTTAATGTTTCATCTCTGGAAGTATTTGACAAAACTTGCGGGACACCCTGTATAATTATGATTTAAATTATGCATTATTAGCTACCGGTACTTTAAGTAGAGCAATGACAAATACAATCTAGTGACTTAACCTATTAGTGGGTTTGTTAAATTTTGTGTGTGCAGTTCTCATTAATATATTTGTATATAGCTTATATTGCATAATTAATAACACAAATTGTGACAGCTGACAATATTACTAGATGTACAATACATTCAGATGAGGTTGAAATATATGAATCTATGCACTAAATTGCAACGTAATGTGATATGTGATCTCACAAACTATATTTAATTTGTCCTATGACATAAATTTCCCTTCAAACTCCGTGTCTTCAATATCTCTAACGTACTTTGAATCACTCTCCTTCATCCTTTCAATTTGAAGGGACACTTGCTTCAGGCAGTTTTGCCTCTTGCCTCTTTCTTACACACGGATAAAATATCTTAACACAAATAAATAAATAAACAAATAATTACAAAACTAACTACCATACCACTTAGCATAATACATAAATGTGGTTGACATCTTGTGAATTATCAGCTGTAAGTTTGACATGGAAAACAATAAATAAATATCAATTGATACTTACGAGGCGGTTTGTAGACTACCCTTCCTAACCTAAGGGGAAGAGAAAAAGGATAGGATAGTAGGACGGTTCAAGGCGTTGGCATTTGATGTTTAACTTGTATAGACATATATATGGACTTGTGATGATCGGAAAGAAGGCCTATGGAAACAAAATATGCTAAATATATTTTTTGTTTATGGTAGGCAACTTATAATTATGAATGTTAATATCGTCAATAATAATATTTATCGGTTACATGAGTAGAAAATATCAGAAACAAAATGAAAACAATTTATTGAAAATCATTTCCTCCTACACTCATATTTTCAGATATCTCAATTCGATTATATATTTTCTAATCTATAAGGTATGTTACTTACAAGACATTATAATTATAAGGGATTAATTAAAATTTAAATATTAATTAATTAAAATATTTGAAGCCATTTATCAAGGATAATTTGTAATAATCAGAAAAGAACAGAGTCGAGTATCTTAGAAACCTTATTATTTGCTTTGCAATTAGAAGATAGGCGTTGAAATTCTTTCCAATATCATAATATTGTATCAATTATAAACGAGAGTCTACCATTATCATTTTTTTCAGAGTGATGTCTTGTTATTTGGAGTGTAACGTACATGGAATATGACAATACATATATTTGGAGTGTAACGTACATGGAATATGACAATACATATATAGGAAAACATATAGGTGAAACATGACAATACATATATAGGAAAACATATAGGTGAAATATGACAATACATATATAGGAAAACATATAGGTGAAATATGACAATACATATATAGGAAAACATATAGGTGAAATATGACAATACATATATAGGAAAACATATAGGTGAAATATGACAATACATATATAGGAAAACATATAGGTGAAATATGACAATACATATATAGGAAAACATATAGGTGAAATTCCAAACCCAACAACACGCGGAATCAGTTTGACACTCACAGTAAGATTTGTTATAGAACTATATGTTACAAAATTAGTACCGGTAATTACACAATCTAACTTCAAATAAGTTTTGTTTGCATTTGGCCAGTTCACAGACAGTGTTACACTGATTATTCGCAAAAGATCGGTTATAGATATGTGTTATTTAACTTGGAGTTAGTAATGTTTTGAAGTTGTGAAAGGAGGTGCCTTTAGGTACGTACATGGACCTTTTAAATATGGATCTCTTTAAAAATAAACATAATATTACACACTAATTATACCTGTAAAATAAACAGTAATTTCAACTATCGAATAATTTATTCAATATTCCGATATCAATAATGCATTTTACCTTATATTTGCGACGTCGCGACAATCAATAACTAGTAATATTGACGGTGTATTAAGCTTATATAAATTGATTTTATGATATTATGTTGGAAAATGTGCTGCTTTTTCTGTTACCGAAAAATAATTAAATGATTTCAAGAGTGTAATGGTACCTGGATTTGCTCTATATAAGCGACCCAAAATCAGTATAGCATAACATTTTCCCAAAATGTCGATGGTGAATTTATCGAGGTCTGGGTCCGAGGACATCCGCTCAAAAATGGCCGCCTGGCACTACCCCAGGTCTGGACATAAAACACAATTTTCACCCCAAATAAGAATTTACTATTTCTCCTGGAATTTCAGAACACTAGCTGATCAATATATACAGCTACAGGAGAGTAATGTATTTTGTCTTAGAGTGAGTATAACGTAGATCTCGTGTAGATATTGTACGATGTTTATGTTTTAACTTTTCTCATAATACAGATACAGTAAAGAGTTTTCAAAAGTATTTTTATATTCAAATAATTCATATATATAACACTAAAATGTATTTCCTACTTGCATATATACTACAATAATTTCACCATGACAATTAACAAATTAAAATAAGGCATTTCAATGTAAAATGTATATAGTTGTTATTATATATAGTGCACGATAATTAACCCGAAAAGAAGCGCCCACTCTGGCATTCCCTGTATAAACTTAACCCCTTAAGGATATGACATGTTTTAGCCGTATGTTTTGGCTATCTTTAGACGATTATATACAGCTTAGGAAAGATCTGCGGGAATTTAAATAGTAAATACTATCTCAATCAACCCTCTGGCTTCCACATACCCTTCCTAATCTGTAATATAATCGTGTACTTAACCCCAGAAAACAGAAAGGAAGTGCGCCATCGATCCTCATAGGGTAAAAAGGAAAATTAAGTTGATGAATCGTTACCTTGAAACTGACCATATTCAGGATTCTATGCGTATAAAAAGTGAATAAGTAATTTGCTTATGTTACAGCTATTTCACAATGGCCTTACAATTGCAGTAATTAATGTCTACTGTATGCACCGGAAACAAAGTTAATATAATCGCAAATTATGTTACTTTTCGAAAAACCTGTTACTTGATTACTTATACATAATCAAGAAAATATCTATTCTAGTGAGATGGAATAGGTTTAGTAATGTTATAATCTTTCACAAACACAAACACACACATACTATTTGAATTTAACTGTAAACCAATATGCTTTAAGAGAAGATTATCTTGGTCATCTGACAATAGTTCCACACGCTAAAATATCCTTTTAACTAAGCTACAATTCAGTCTCTTGATTTCATACTGATTCCTTCATATATTATTAAGCTATTTAATAAATGAACTTCTATGAATCTGTGTTTTTAAATATTCTCAAGTAAAACATATTTGGAACGTCAACAAAATGTTTGACGAAGAATATTCTTTGTATCAATCGACATTATGTCCTACTACCTTCATATCCTTTCGAAAATGGGTGAACAGAGTGAAGTTTCGAAATTCTGTTTCTGATAGGTTTTGTTATATTATTGTTTATGTTTTTTTATTTGATATAATACAAAATATGTATTTGCACAACCGTCTTGATGGTGTAATGGTTAAGGTGTCTACAAATTTGTCTGTGATAAACCGGGTTCGAATCCTGGTGGATCACATATAATATTATGCTTTCATTAATTTCATTGGAGGTGTTTGGTGTTGTGGTGAAATTAATAAAAAATAAATCATAGCAAATTAATGTAACAGCAGATCTACAAAAACATACACCTATTACTATCAGAACATCGAACATTTTAGATACAAGACAAGGTTCATCATTTATCATTGTTAATTATTCGATTGACTATTCCTCATCGGCACATTTAATATATATTTCACTATTTTGATGTTCATTAAATATATGTATTGTTTTCCTTTGTGTTTGAAAATAACTATGATTTAGTTATCCTTCTGCTCATTCTCTTTTAAAATAATCCTTCAATGATATTACATACCATAATATTCACTATTATATTTTTCGTTATATGCCTAGATTTTAGATATTTTGTATTCCATTAGTTAAATTTTATCTTTCATCATTCATCAGCCCTCCTTCAATGTTCATATTAATTAAGATAATAGTGTTGAGCTAATCACGAATTAAATATTTATTTAGAATATTGGTATAGTTTCTTCACACCTAGTTCCTCAATCGCATGCTATAACATTTATAAATACTATCAACCAAATTCATTCAACCTCCTTTCTTCAATAACCTCTTCAATCTTGCATTTACTCCCCGTTATTCCTTCCTAAAATGTACCCTTCTATTTGAATGTCCAAAGAATCCGTTTTCCCTAAACGTCACTGTATTAATTTCCTTTTTCCTCTTTCCAGTTTGTTTCTTGATTACATGTTGTCGTTTTCCCCATGTCCCTAATATCTTCACCCTCACATTCCTACATCTCCTCCACCACTATTTCACAGAATTTTCACCTTTTTCACTCCTGTCTTTTTCCGTTGTCTATAATTCTTTTCAATAAGAGAGTTAGTTTAGTAGTGTGTGTATGAGTGTATGTGTGTGGTGTGTGTGCGTGTGTGTATGTATGTGTGTGTGTAATAATAATAATAATAATAAACGGTTTATTAAAGAATGGCAGCCTCATGAGCTGAAAATACACGTGTGTGTGTGTGTGTGTGTGTGTGTATGTGTGTGTGTGTGTGTGTGTGTGTGTGTGTGTGTGTGTGTGTGTGTGTGTGTGTGCGTGTGTGTGTGTGTGTGTGTGTGTGTTTCTTTGTGTTCCGTTTTCTGTTGCATTGCCTAAAAAGTCCTCTCTCCATTTTCACATGCTGCTCATTCTATCCTCCTCTTCATCTTTTCTCTCCAGTCTCATCAAAAATGGCTTCAGGTTGGTAGCCACTCGGCCACGCCCCTGTAGGATCAATACCAGGCTTCGAAGATTCCTGGACCGTAAAATGACTTTCCTTCGCTCTCATAATTAAGAAATTGAGGAAAATCTCAAAAGGAATTATTAATGGATTTCTCGTTTACTGGAAGGGATAAAGTAAAATTAACCTCTTCCTTATTTTCTTAATGGGTAATGTTTTTTTTTTAGCGAGAATATACTGGTCTTCGTTTTCCAGTGCGACATATTTTAAAGTCGGTAGATCAATCTGGGATTCTGGGGTTTTCAAGTATCTGTATTTAATAGGACCAATTTAAGTTATTAAGACAGACAAAACACCTTCGGGCGTAGGGTAAATTGGGGGAAAGAGATAGTGGGTGGTAAAGACAGATGTAGATCATATATACTGTAAATATATATATATATATATATATATATATATATATATATATATATATATATATATATAAATATATAATGGTATGTAACAGTAAGGAAGGTTAATAAGAGAGGATGCATATGTATTTCTTATTATATTCTGACTTTAATAAGATAGTTTTAAGCAGGCTATAGTTATGTTTCACATTCACAAGTACACAAATACAACAGTAACTCCTTCATTACACTGAACTGTATGATATACAGTATATAATGTACAGTAGATGGCTGACACTGTAATTTCATCAAGCTCAAGAAACGTATCTCGTAGTGAAACAATTACTAAATAATGGAAACATACTATGTGGTACCAACTCTGTAAATTGCTAACTGAATAAATATTATTATTATTATTATTATTATTATAACGAGCGTAAGATTGCTTACGAACGAAAAAGATAAAATGGGAAAGGGAACTTGGCAAACTGAAAATGCGAGAACTTGGCGGAAAGCCGAGACGGATGGAAGGTGAGACGGGTGTTGTTGGCCGGGTTGAGGGAAAGGGGGGGGGGAGGGTGAGAGGGGGGGGGGCAGCAGATAAGACACTAGAGACCATTTAAGGTATGTTATATTATCCTGTTATTTATGCAGTTGATTATATCGTGGTTACGACCTATACCAATAGGTTGTGAACCACGTATACACCAACTTTGATGACATTCGTTATTAGTTTCAATTATAAATATATTTGTATGAAATTTACTGAGTACTAATGCTATCTGACTGCTTTCTAACAGTCCATGGCAATAATTTGTTTTGGCAATTATTAAAGTGAAACTAAATTTGAAAATAATCTTGTAAAATGGTAGAACGGTCAATGACAGAAAAGGAGAAAACTAAAATATAAGGTGCTTCTTAGTATTCACAAATATATGCATAATTCGTAGATGTCGTTATGTTATTTACACATATTGTTATATCAAGATAGCAGACAGGTCGGAAAGTGAGACAAGAAAGGAGATAGATAGATATAACAAGAGGAAAAGGGAAACATTGATCTAGCGTAAAGCGATACCTGGGGTAGAGGAAGCAATAATGAAGAGTCAGAGCTTTGCAATATAATAATGTAGATATAAGACGAAAAAGAAAAGGGAGGAATTAGCTAAGGAGGATAGACTGGACAAAGTACGAAGATTGGAGAATAAAATAAATAGAGAGTGAAGGATATACGCTAAAACTACAGTATAGATAAATATATGAAGATGTATAGGAATGATAAGAAATAAGTAGTGCAATAAAGGAAGAGAGAAGTGTAGGATCAGACTAAATAGGGAAAGCCCGAAGCACCAAAAGAAGGAACCGAGAGAGATGGAGGACTAAATACCATCTAGTCTGACTTCTTGTGGGTTATTAGGATACAATAAATATATTTTCGAGTAATGTATTTTAGTTGGTTCCATAAGATATGAAAAACGCCTCCCCAAACCCATCGAGACCCAGACGCCCTTCAAGCCTATACATTTAAATAAACAAATAAATAAATAGATAAAATACATAAATACAAAACATATATATAAACAGAGAAACATATATAAATATAATAGTAGGTGCGATATAGCGTTATATTATCGTCAAACTAATGGGGTGAAATGTCTGTAAATCTCCAAGCTAATATATCGAAGCAAGGGAGGAGGTCTAATATGACCTCCCTCGGACCAATTACGGTTAAGAGTAAAAGGGGAGGGCGATAGACAAAGACAGGATGGTAGAAGTGTGAGGGAAGAAGACGAACGCTGTGAAGAAAGGTCTAAGGAAAACAAGGGGAAAATGGGAAGTGCGATAACATAAATAAGGAAGGAGAAAAGACCCCAGGAGGATAGAAGGGAGAGAGAGAGAGAGAGAGAGAGAGAGAGAGAGAGAGAGAGATACAGTAAGGGCAGAGATAAATGGTAGAGTAAATAGGAAATGGAAGAGAAGGAGGATAACGCAACACAAAGATGGCAGAAAGGCATCAACAGAAAAGGTAGATAAGACGGATTAAATATACAGTATAGCGAAGATCATACAGAAGATAAATAACAGATGTAAGGAGGAAGAGTATCCAACGCAGAGAAAACTAAAGGCAAAGATAAAATAAGGAAAAAGGAGAAGGAGATAGAAGGTACAAGAACGATAGAGAAAATGAGGGAGACAGAAAGAAGTGTAAGCAGATTGAAGAATAATACAAACAATAATATATATACAGTGATAACAATACATTTTGGGTAATGTAAGGAATAAAAAGAATAGACGATATAAAGAGATGCAAAGGGAAAAGAAGGAATAACTATAGATATATAGATAAAAAAGGAAACAAACGTAGGAAAAGTAAAGAGTTGAGAAGAGAAATATAGATAGATAGATATATACAATACAGATAAAAAAAAAAAAAAAAAAAAATATATATATATATATATATAGAGAGAGAGAGAGAGAGAGAGAGAGAGGGAGAGCGAGCGAGACCCTGAATAACAAGATGGTGGCCAAGTTCTCACTGTGTCGGAGGTGGGGGAGCAGAATCGGGTAAGGGAGGGGGGGGGGGGGGGGGGAGGGAGACATTTCCCGTTATTTTGTTTTCTCCTCCTCCTCCTGTAGTATCTCTAGCATCATTTTCCTCCTCGACATCTTCCCCAACGCCCCAGTTTGCACTCTCTCGGGTTTTATGGGGGGAGGATCATATTAGTTACTACTTCCTGCTTACCCCCTCCCCCCCTACCCCACCCTGTCTCTGTCTATCTGAGAACAACACAATTAAGAGGTGGCTAGACATTTATTTAGAAAAGACTGAAGTCACATATGCATAACTAATAATAAAAGTATGTGTGGTTTAATGTTTATATTTCTTTTTTCACTATCAATTCCCAAGTAAGCAATTTCTTACTCAACTGTATGTCTTTTTGCCCAACTAAAATGATCATGCCGAGCCAAATGGCAGTGGGAGTAATGGGTGGGGAGAGAGACTTCTGCTCTATTGTCCTTGTCTTCAACTCAGTAGCAACTTATATTATAAATTTAAGCCAGAACAGACTACTAAGGTCTCTCTCTCTCTCTCTCTCTCAGTATATTCTCTACAGTCTATATATCTTGCCCATTGTCTCTTCAAAAACGTAATGACTCTCCTATAAACTAGTAGTGTAATTTAGATTTAGTACATGAATTGATAAATTGATCTTTTCAACAATAAGAACATACTGTACACTGCATAGGTACAGTAGATGTTATTGAAAAGTAAAAGATCACAAATATTACTGACTGATTTTCTATTATTGATGCCGTAATTCCGATGTAATATATATTTTGAACAATGGAAAGATGAGGTAAATTTCTCCCTATAGAAGTGTACTTCATTCATTCTCGTCTTTCACTTCCTCTCTCTTTGTCTTTCGTAAGTTTACATTCACGATAGCTCAATAAAATACACCGTTTTTTTTTAACAAGTGTTGTGTTTAGAAGACAGTATGAGCTATGTCCTGTAATATGAACAGAACCTAAAACTTGTAACTGGTATATATTTGTCACAGATACATTTTGAAGTTGACCTGTTTTCCTATAATTTCACCTTCTAAGAGACCTCTTGCGTGGATACTCACCCTCTCAACACTAACTTCTGAAGCAGACTGATATTACTATGGGAAGGAAGGAAAGAAGCTTATGGAAGCATCATGCAAAAAGAGGAAAGACTCGGTATTACCAGGTCAGCCGGTAAACCAAGGCGTACAGTGATGATGGTCATAATAGTAGTGATGATGGTGACAAGTAATGATGATTGTTGTAGTTATAATGATGACAGTAGTGATGATGGTAGTGACGATGGTGTGAGTATTATTGATGATGGTGAGTAGTAGTGATGATAGTGAAAGTTGTAGTGACGATGATACTATTTGTGATGATGGCAGTAGTAGTGATGATGGTGATAGTAGGATACATGATGGTAATACTTGTGACAGTAGTAATGATGATGGTTATAGTAGTAGTAATGATGTGAACTGTAGTAATGATGATTGTAAGATGGTGGTGATGATAGTAGTAATGATGGTTGATAGGTGTAGTATCAATGGTGATAGTCGTGATTAAGATGGTAGTGACAATGGTGAGAGTAGTAGTGATGATGGTGAGAGTAGTAGTGATGATTGTAATAATCAACTCTGCGTAAGCAGAGTTTGGTATCGCCCCCCCGTATTGTGGGTACCACACAACAAAAAAGTCTGTCGTCGTCGTCGTCGTTGTCAGTCTGTCTCGAAACTCCTCCTAGACAGTTGGACGGATTTTCACCAAATTTCACACGAACATTTGTTGCGTGAATGCGAACGTCAGTCAAAAAAGAGTTTTTTTACTTTATGCAATAGTTATGATTTTAGGTCCAAAATATGGTTTAACCCCCCCCACCCCATATGTATTGATTTATTATTTTATTTATGTTTCTCCCCACAAATGAATCTACATGCATACATTTTATCATTGGCATATTCATATAATTATAGATTCCTTGGTAGTTATTAAGATGCTAGTGACAATGGACAGTGATGATGGTGAGAGTAGTAGTGATGATTATAATTGTAGTAGTGATGATGATCATAGTAATGGTGATGATGACAGTACTCGTGATAATTGTGGCAGTTGTAGTGATGATGGCAGTAGTAGTGATTATGTTGATTGTGATTGATGATGGTATTAGTAGTGATGATGGTAACCCATCGCAGAGTTGGGTATGCCGTTTTGATTTTGGGCAAAGCGGCACGTCTACTTTATTTTTATTTATTAGTTTTGTTTTCTAATTACTTATTTATTTATCTATTTAATTTAATTTCTTTTAATTCTGTTCCTCATTCATATCAATGATCTCATATCTACCACTCATAATCCAATACATTCCTACGCAGATGACTCAACACTCCACAGTTCCTTCACATTTACCAATTCTTTCACCCAACCCGATCTTATAAATTCAAAAATAAACACTGCAATTTCTCTGAACCAGGACCTTTCTAGAATTAATGGATGGGGACAAAAGAATCTAGTTTCCTTTAATGCACAGAAAACCAAGTACATTCAATTTTCTAACCGACAGAATCTCACTGACTCCCATATATTTTGTAATGATGTAAATATTCCCACTTCCCCTAGTATTGACATTCTCGGTGTAACATTAACTACTAACTTGAGCTGGACACATTATGTTAGAAACATTGCTAAGAATGCCTCTAAAAAACTAGGACTCCTGTACAGAGTTCGAGAATTCTTCACTGACGATCAGTTGGCCGTGATATATAAAAGTCATGTGCGTTCTCAGATAAATTACTGTTCACCTCTGTGGGGTGGAAGTGGAGTGGTTGCATTGAGGCAGTTGGACAAAATTCAAAATAAAGCTATTAGATTAATCAATAACCCTGCAATCACACAGGACCTTCCTACATTATCCATACGAAGAAACGTTGCATCCCTTGCATTATTCTACAGATATTTTCACAGCAATTGTTCCGAGGAAATTGCTTCAAATGTGCCGCCTCTCCACATCTTTCCCCGTAGAACTAGGGCAGCTGAGAGCGCCCATGCATTTACACTTTCTCCTCCACAATGCAGAACTTCTGCTTATCAGAATTCATTTATCCCCAGAGCTACTACTCTTTGGAATTCACTTCCCTCGAATTGCTTTCCACAAACTTACAATCTACAAATGTTTAAATCCAGTTGTTACAAACATTTTATGAATGGAGGATGCCTTTAGGCACATGGACCTTTTTGTTTTATCTGTGTTTTTCCTTCCTCCGTTCATTGTCTCAAAAAAAAAAAAAAAAAAAAAAAAAAAAAAATGAAAATATTTTACTTTTATTTTATTTTGAAAACAAAGTTTCCTCCTGGGTGTATTGTTTTAAGTGGAATGGTGAGCTGCAGAAACCCCTACCAAACAGGGGTGATGAGCTGCAACAACCCATACCAAACAGGGGTGATAGGCTGCAACAACCCCTACCAAACAGCGGTGATGAGCTGCAGAAACCCCTACCAAACAAGGGTGATGAGCTGCAACAACCCCTACCAAACAGGGGTGATAGGCTGCAACAACCCCTACCAAATAGGGGTGATGGGCTGCAACAACCCCTACCAAACAGGGGTGATGGGCTGCAACAACTCCTACCAAACAGGGGTGATGGGCTGCAACAACCCCTACCAAACAGGGGTGATGGGCTGCAACAACCCTACCAAACAGGGGTGATGGGCTGCAACAACCCCTACCAAACAGGGGTGATGGGCTGCAACAACCCCTACCAAACAGGGGTGATGGGCTGCAACAACCCCTACCAAACAGGGGTGATGGGCTGCAACAACCCCTACCAAACAGGGGTGATGGGCTGCAACAACCCCTACCAAACAGGGGTGATGGGCTGCAACAACCCCTACCAAACAGGCGTGATGGGCTGCAACATCCCCTGCCAAACAGGGGTGATGGGCTGCAACAACCCCTACCAAACAGGCGTGATGGGCTGCAACATCCCCTGCCAAACAGGGGTGATGGGCTGCAACAACCCCTACCAAACAGGGGTAATGGGCTGCAACAACCCCTACCAAACAGGGGTGATGGGCTGCAGCAACCCACACCAATGGACCCAGGTTCGAATCCCAATATGTCAATGGAAAGATATTATTGGGATAGAATTTGTGCTGTACCTAGTTTCAGTGCATTAGCACAGCGCACCGAAATGCCAAAACAAAAAAATACCCTCAATGTTCCCTTATTAAATAGCATTGTATGAATAATCCCATATTCAAAATATGCCACACGGGGGCAATGCCTAGTGAGTTAATTGCTCAATAGGTGGCATTCTGAGAGTGAGGGTCCGAGTCTGGGGAATGAGACGGTGAAGCTAGGAGGCGGAGCAGCTTCAGAGATGTGGATGCTTCGGGCCGGGGTGCTTCGCATGTCTCACTTCCTAGACTAGAACATGACCTCACGGGCCTCACCGTGTTCAGTGGTTGAGTGTGCAGGCTCTCAGCCTTTGCCCGAGAGGGAGTAGTTGGAATATAGAAAAAAAAACAAAAAAAAAACAGGGGTGATGCGCTGAAGATCATTAATGAATGTTAGAAAGAGAAATGGAGACAAGACAGTGGTGTTTTGTTTAGAGTATGCTCACGGTTACATTAGCTAAGTATCCCTCGCTCAACACCTGGACGTGGGATACAATATAGGGTGTAAGGGGGCAGATCATCCTCGCAACTTATACTATGTTGAATATGACTGTATATACTGTATATACTGTATATACTGTATATATATATATATATATATATATATATATATATATATATATATATATATATATATATATATATATATATATATATATATATATATATATATATATATATATATATATATATATATATATATATATATATTAATATATAAATATATATATATATATATATATATAGATATATATATATATATACAGTATATATATATATATATATATATATATATATATATATATATATATATATATATATATATATATATATATATATACAGTATATATCTATATATATATATATATATGGAGAGAGAAAGAGAGAGAGAGAGATAAATAGATAGATAGATAGATAGATACAGAAAGATAGAGAGATGGATAGATAGATAGATGGATAGATATACATATAATGACACTGTAATCACAAGGTAAGTTACTTTCAATGTTATTTAAAAAGAGATGGTCCGTGTTTCTGGTCCCGCTTCTCTCTCATGTTTAACCCCATTTCTGTTCAGATTGTAAGACATTCGGCCCATTAGTTTGGCTATTATAAGACCTTTTCACCCCTATTCTTTGTCAATAGTTATACCTATCGAGGCATTTAGCTGAACAAATATGTTTTGAAGGGTGATCTAGGGGTGTTTTTTGAGGTATATGAGAGAGACAAAGCGCAAATCTGCCTGTAACAAGCGTCTCACCCAAAGTTGAATTAATTACAGAGCCAAATTACGGGCGGTTGGTGATCATCTTCGTCGACTTATTGTCATAATCATGTATGTTGCAAGCAAGGTATAATTAACAGATGGCAATGGGATACTTTAACACGTATGTAAACGTAAGCATAACCTGGCTAGGCCACGTTTACGCTCGATAATTTAAATGTTCTATTTTGTACAATATGCTTATCCGATCTGAATTTAAGTATTTTATAGGTTCCTAATCTCATATCGAATAATCTAGAGAGGTTATTAAGACAAACAAACGGAAGGCACAAGTTCAAAAAGTTAGGATACGATATATATATATATATATATATATATATATATATATATATATATATATACAGTATATATATATATATATATATACTATATTTTGCTTACGTGTATGCGGTACTGTACATAGGTGGCATTTGTATAATTTTCGAGTGTGTGACATAATCTATCATTAATCTAAGGTGTTTAGCTTTTTGGTGTTCATTGTTTACACGATGTGGTTTAAGGCCAGTGGGTTATATTCTACGTATTTGTGGCTAACTGTTTGACTACTTGATTTAATTAATTGCTAAGTGATAGAATTTATTAAATTAGACCCGTATTCTTACTTGTAGTAAAGTCACTTATTTTTTACATTTCTAGAATCAAATGTGTATACTCTGATGATGGCACCTTGTTGATGCTGAATATTCGCCTTATTCAACAAACATTACATATGGCGCAGCACTATCCCTATTCTTCCTCCATTTTATATATATATATATACCGATATATATATATTGATATATACCGTATATATATATATATATATATATATATATATATATATATATATATATATATATATATATATATTACATGCTGGTACCTCTCTAATTATTGTGTACAGTTACTTGCACTTACACCTTACGTAGTTTGATAAATATAAGCTAAATCTAGTATTTCTGTGTTTGTTACTGTTGAATAATACTGAGATATCAAGCTGAACTTTCCTTGTTGGTATTGTAGAGTCATATTCATCAATAATGTCAAAATTTGAAAGGATAAGTTTACGAAAACTGACCAGCGTTAGTATAGGCAGAATTGCAGGGATCTGTTCCTATAGGGGGCGCATCATGTAAAACGTAAGTGACCAAATGGTCCTTAATCCTCCTGGGATGGCTAAGACTAGAACAGAGTACGTCAGTACAATTATACAGTAAATAGATATTAAGCAAATAAGGTTCTATTGATTAAGGTACAAGTAGTTTGAGCCTATATACATGAGTGAAAAGCTCGACTGATTAACATATGTTGGGTAATAGCAAGTAACGATCAAATATTAATGACAGTTGCATAGGTTAATAAATATAATACGTACAATGCTATAGAAATATAATAAAATAATATGATGTCGGGAAAGGCAGGGAATCTAGGTACGTCTGAGGTGTAGGTAGTGTTGCGTTGTACGGAGACTTGTACGTTAATCAAATATAATTAATTCAGTGGACACTAAAACAGAATAATTTGCAAGAGCTACAGTAAATGTTGAATATATTCGGCCAAGGGTAGCAAGAGATAGACTGTGGATTGTATGCATAAGGTTGACTTGGAACAAGAAAGGGCCCTGGAATGTACTCTGGTAAATTGGTGGGGATGGGGGTACTGGTGGTACCGTGGTTGGTACTGTGTCGTTTTCCAAGAGGTTGCTGGTGATGGTGATGGCTGTGAGGTGTGTTGGGGCTTCTCTTAATTTTTAATTGGGCATAATATATATATATATATATATATATATATATATATATATATATATATATATATATATATATATATATATATACAGAAAAGAGATATATAGTGCAGAGAAACAAACTTTGTGGGAAAAATATAAATGGTCTGTGTCTCAAGATATAGTTTTAGATATGCTTGATGCCAAATACAAAATGCACATAAAAGACTGAGCTCAAGTATAATGCGTATTGTTGCGAAAATTAAAAGGTTTGTGGCTCAAGATGTCTTATTAGACGTTCTTTATGCCAAATCAGGAATGCAATTATACAACTAAGCTCAACTTATGCTGGCTGTACATAAACATTTAAAACATTTATTCATGCAAAATGCTTAATAACATTTAAAAAGTATGCTGCACTTTATTGCAGGTAATTAAATAGATTTGTGACTCAAGATGTCTTCGTTCTTCATGTAAATAAAAGATCGAATCTCAACTATGCGGAGTCTACTTAAAAAGGATAACAAAATGTATTCATGCCATATGCTTAATCGTTTATAAAAAAAAACTGTCAAGAAAATGGACAATATATTTTAAAAATATGCCAATAAGATATTTGCAAAGACAATAGGAAGAAATATGTTAAAATTATGCCAAATGCATTTCTCCACTGTCGTGGATCCTCAGTGGCTACTGTTTACTATGCGGTGTCTTGGCAGGACCTTACATATATATATATATATATAATTTATTTAAGTTTGTTAGTTAATTAGTTACTTAATTAGTTAGATGTAATCAAGTATTATAAATAACTTCTTATGACCAGACAAATAAATAGTATATATCTTCGTATTCCAAATGGATTAGAATACCAGAAACCCCTCAAGTCGATTGTGCTTTATAATTTGGAAAAATTCACTGCGTTCCTTATACCTTCGTCTTCGTGGTATTCGAATACTGCATTTATTAGTATTGGAAATTACGATTTTCCTGCCAGAAGCATTTGAATTACGTCTGTCGATATACTATACAAAATATATCAAGTGACTGGAAGGGCATCATGAAAATATATTGTGTATTTTTGGCTCCGCATTGTAAACAACTATCCGTGTAATTAGAGTAGAAGATAATACATTGACACTTTCGCAAACCTTATTAAATATTTATGTTTTTGCTTTATATACCCTAAAGAACAGAACATACACAAGAGACAATGACGACTGAACAGCAAATAATTACGAGGGAAAGAACAACAATTCCTACTGTTGTTTTGTTACCAACCCCCGCTCTGCCACCCGTCCACAATGCAGACACAAATAACCATACAAAGAACACAAAATAAATCAAATAAGTGCAGGCTCCAGTTGTTAAAGCCCCCTCACCATCGCCAACTACTAATTACTACCCATTACTCCATATTGACTTCCTTCCGAGTCCCCCCCCCCCTACCATTAATTACAATACAAATGACTTCCCTTACACACAGAGTAAATTACCAGCCGCTGCCCCCCTACTGTATATACCACTTTGTACTCTAGGGGAGATGATGGGGGATTATTTGTATTTGCTCACTGCTCGCCCCCCCCCCCCCCCCTCTCTCTCTCTCTCTCTCTCTTTCTCTCTCTCTCACTCTAACTCTCTCTCTCTCTCTCTCTCTCTCTCTCTCTCTCTCTCTCTCTCGGAGAGACCCTTTTATCTTGTTGTCCAATTCTTCTACTATAAACTGTTCCTGTCTAGTAGTATTAAAACTTGTCCGTCTACTAGGGACCGCAAGATCTGTGTGGTCTGAGTATCTGTATAATACTGTATAACTGAACTCGCATGTAGCTACAATTGCCAATTTCAGAGCCTCTATAGATAATGGTTCTTCTACCTCATGTGGCGATTCACCACACACAGGGAACACTAATACTTATGTAAGTGTCTGAATAATAGTGGGATTGAAGCTGCACTACCCACAGAGACACCTGTATTTTCAGGCGACGGGGTGAACTAGGGGGTTCTATGAAAAACTAAACCCCCTTCAGGCAGTATTTTCAAATGCCAGGTCAATTAGGATTACGTTCTCCCAAATTCAGGCTATGTTGACGACAGAGTGCTTTGATGTAATGACTATCACTGAATCGTGGATTCACAATGATACCAGAAATTATGTTGAGGAATGTGAAATACCTGGATATAGAATATTCCACAAAGACCGGACCATGCAGGAAGGGGGCGGAATTCTTATGTACATCAGATACTTTCTAAATCCAATTGACTGCAAGATTAGGTCAGAGCATGAACTGTTAGGAGTAAACCTCAATCGAGGTAACTTTACCTATGGGGTTGTTTTTGTTGTACAGATCTCCACATAAAAACAAAGTTAATGGATGAACTTCTCTACACAAGATTGAGTGGTCTTATCAACGGCAAAACCAGTGTGATTGTAGGTTCAAGGGCCTGGTAATCTCAAAAGTAAGAATTGCCGATGCTGAAGGTAGCATCTTGTGGACTTTACTAATGAAACATTTTGACCCAGTGGGTGAACGGCCAACTAGAGGAAAGTTTGGAAACAATATACTAGATCTTGTGTTCACCACTGAAGAAGAAAGTGTAACCAGCTTATCTGCTGGGGAATCACTCGGAGGTAGTGACCACAATCTGGTTAGGTTCTCCTCTTGCACTTTTTGCAGCAGACCCACCAGTCCTCACAGTATGAAATTAAATTTCCGTCGAGCAAGTTTTGAAGACCTTAGGGGAAGTTTATCCCAAATCAGACTTAAGGATGAGATTGTTAATGCCATTTGGTGCTAATTCAAAGAATAGTTTGTTGATCAACAAGCTGCATTCGTTTCACTAAACATAACAAATCAGACTCAGCTGAACCAAAAGGGTACACAAGTTGCAAAGCTTCAGCAATTAGAAAGAGAGAGATTGCATACAAAAAGGCCAAAAGAAGTCAGAACCAAAGATATATACATTATTACATACATATGTGTATAAGTCAGAACCAAAGATATATACATTATTACATACATATGTGTATAAGTCAGAACCAAAGATATATACATTATTACATACATATGTGTATAAGTCAGAACCAAAGATAGATACTGTATGTATTATTTAAAAAAATGCGTAAGAGAGTGAAATTTCTCATAACGGAAGCAGAGCGGAATGAAGAACTCAAAGTTGCAGCCCTATGTGAAGAGAGGGTTAAAGAGTTCTTCAGCTATTTGAACAGCAGGAAGCCATTCAAAATTAGCAATAGAACTCTAAAGTATCCAACGGGCGAACTACAAACTTCTGAAACTGAAAGAGCTAAATCCCTAAACGACTATTTTGCCTCAGTTTTCACAAGGGAAATACCAGTAACATGCAAAGTCCAGGATTAGTGCATGAGTGTGAATTTTATAGCAGAATATGATATACTCCTGAGGAAGTAGCAAAAAGAACTGATAAGTTAAATAGGTTCAATTCATCTGGCCCAGATGGCTTCCGTCCCGGAGTTGTACGAGAAGCCTGAGATGAAATTGTACCATTCTTGGCAGATATCTTCAATAAATCACTAGAAAATGGAGAGGTCCCTGACATACAGTACATGTTATTAAATCAAGATTATTTCACTCTCAAATAGTTGCATATATTTCAGTCTTCCAATATAAATAATTCTATGAAGAATAAAGGTACACTTCAGAAATATGTTCTAGTGTAGTTTAGTTAATGAAGACATCTGGCCATGTTCAACTTTCCCTTTCTTTTCTCTCTCTCCTTTTCTTTTGACAGGAAGTGTTGGGTGAAATTTTACTGCCCCCGACACCCGCTCCTCTCCGGCTAGAAATGGCGGCCACAGAGCGTTCTTGCAAACTCCCCTAGACCGCAACAACCAAAGTCCCCACGCCCCCAAGCCTCCACAAACCCCCCCCCCCCCCCTCCTCCTTCCCTCTATGGCCGACCCTGCTCTACCCACGGCCGTCTCTATTTACCAAGTGACGGTCAGCTTCGTACCTCATTGAGAACTGGCCTACGTATAAATAGTAAGTCAGATATGGTCTTAGCCAGTCACTACAGTTAAATGTATTGTGTTTTCCCTCTTATGGTCAAGTTGTTACTCCTTATATCACATCTTACCTACAGCAATGGCAATTATGAGTTATTTATTATGCGTAATTTTATCCTTAGTTAGATATTAGTCCTTTTTCGTACAATTATCATATATAACCTACAATACAGCTTATATGTTGCACATAATCTAATCCTATAGCGAATATAGCTTTTGCCTTAAGTGAGTAACCTACTATATTGCTTATCATGACTATTGAGCTATACCTTGCATAATCTAATAATTAGCTTATAATATCTTAGATATATGCAACCTATTTTGAAGTGTTCAGTTCACTCTAGTATATGATGATAATGTGTTTTTTTAACACCATTCACTCCCTGCTCAATAGTGGGGATAGGGTGGGTGCCATGATGTATCAGGGACTTCAGGGAACAGTTGCCAAATATTGCTAGACAAAGCCGTCCACCACAACACGGGCGTCTGCCCAATAACACAAAGCTGGCCCTAGTCTTAAAATCCTCGACTTTACGGTGTTCAGGCTAGTGCTCTAACAACCGAGAAATAGTATACTAAGAAACAAAGTTAACGGCCTCAGATATCCCGTGGTTGGAGTTGCTAATGAGAGTACCATTTAAACAATGCTAATGCAGGGTAAAATCCTATAATCAGCGCGGCAGGCTTAACAGTCATTGTTGTGGGTTCCTATCAATCTCTAATAGAAACAAGTGGGAAGCCGTGTGAAGTTAGTAGTCTATATATATATATATATATATATATATATATATATATATATATATATATATATATATATACCGGTGCAGTATATATATATATATATATATATATATATATATACAGTATATAAAATTATATATATATATATATATATTCACTGTATACTACATCAATAGGTGGCCGAGGGCACAACAGCAAGAGGAAAAATGGGGATAGAGCTGCGTCATATGCCATGTTCATTGATACAAATGATCAGCATCAACAAGGTGCCATCTTCAGGTTATACAGACTTGTTCCTATAAATATACATAACAAGTATTTATACAACAAGTAAGAATTCGGATCACTTAACTTTATTAATTCTATGATTTAACGTTAGCTAAGATAACTTGTGAAATAGTTAGCTACCAATGTATCAATTATCATGGTATATGGCGCAGCTCTATTCTTAGTATTCCTCTTGTTATATATATATATATATATATATATATATATATATATATATATATATATATATATATATAATGTACATATATATATACAGTGTATATATATACTGTATATGTATATGTATATATATATATATATATATATATATATATATATATATATATATATATATATATATATACTATTGTTTATTATGAATTATACACTATACCTTACTTAAATAATAAGAAACCCTTAGATACATGCAACCAATGTTGAGGTGTTCAGTTCATTATATGTTCATTATCTATCCATGATTTGTTTCCTGATGCACCATAGTATATCAAGAAACAGGCTTTTACCCTAGGAGTAACAATGGTTTAAATGCAGAGATACAGTAAACAATGCAGTACACATTTTGTTGATAGCACTCATGAGATTTACGCTTGTATTCATAAACAATTTCTTCCTTTCACAACGCAATTAGTGGATGCAATAACGTGAACAATTATGTGACCTTTAGAAATATGAATGTTACTCCGCGTACTTAATGTAAATAACTGAGTAATCGTTCGGTATCAGGCGCTCTGAAGAAGAAATGTTTAACCCCTTCCCCTCCAGTACGTAAATTTCATCCTATTCTGGTTACCATAGACGATTTTCTTTAGTTTATTTTCTACCTCTACGACTCAAATGGGTAAATACGATCTCAATAAAACCTCTTAATGACATTGGTCCTATATAAACTGCATAAAATCGTATAATTGTAACCAGAATCAAAGGTAAAAAGGCGGCATGGTGCTGAAGGGGTTGAGAATAGAAGCGTCAGTTGTCTCCCTATAATGTCTTATACATGTTTTGTGGGAAGGGGGAGGGGGGTGGATCTAATATATGATTAAATGTTTGTAAAATTACTGATAAAACGTTTTATTCTTAACCTAATACTGATACGTTGGGATAATATCTTATAAAAGACTGAACATTTTATAGTACCGGTTTTTATCTAAGATGATAATGCAAATTCATACACATTGCTGGCACATATATTTTCATTATTTATAATGGTTAGTTAAGAAATGTACAAGTAAGGTGAGAGTAAAACAGGTGAGTGAGTTGCACGGTAAGACTGTCCTATTAATGCTGAGGTCACACGCTAGCTTTCAGGCCTTCTAGACAATCTAGAGAGATTAAGGGGGTAGTACTTGCTTTTTATGGTCCCCATCTCCCTCATCTTTAGCATATTTGTTTTGAGGTTTTAAGACGTTCATTCCGTTAGTTTGGCGATTTTGAGACCTTTCGACTCATTTTGTTTTCAATATTAAGACCTTTCGTGCCCTTTAGGTGTCGATTTTTTCCTGGCGAGCGATAGCGAGCCTCTAATTTTAAAAGGAACCAGCCTTTGGCCGGGAAACAGTTCTACCGAAAAATGTAGACATCTATCTTGAAATAGGTTCTGGGGGGTGTTATTCTAAGCTTGAAGGAAGTCTACCGAGGTAAACTCAAACAAATAAATAAATAAATAAATTAATTAATTAATAGGCCAAAAACCAAGCACTACCCCCTTAAGATGGTCGTGCTCTA